>JARQOC010000004.1:165645152-165668569 GCA_033576535.1 Allobates femoralis | reverse complement strand
GTTTCCCCTCTCTTTCGGGAAACCCACGCCCCCCGCTTGAAAATTTTCTGGGGGGGAAAAGGGGGAATTTTAAAGCCCTCACTAAGGGGGACCCCCGTTTTTCCCCTTTTTTATGGGAACAGGGCCTCTGTGGGGGGAAAAAAAAGGGGGGCCCAAAAAATTTCCCCCCTTTCAAAAGTTAATACAGGGTTTAAATACCCCCCCCCCGGGGGTCCCCTTGGGGAAACTTCTATCTCCACCTTTTTGGGTCCGGGCCCCCCCCGTAGAAGGGTCCTTGTGACCGGATCGGGGGTCCAGAGCCCGAAGGACCAGGTACCGCTGGGGTTTTCCCGTCCAACACGAGAACACCCTTTTTCAACAGGGCATGGAAGTCCGGTAACCTGGGAAAGTAGAGGGGGCTTCGAGGCAAACTATTTAGATTTTTTTTAACCTCCCCCCGTGTTGGGATTTTTTGTCTGGAGGCCCAGTACATCGGGGCCGGGAGCAATAAGTGTTTCTGAACCCTTTCCATGCCCTTGAAAAGGACGGACCTAACGAGGACAAAATCCCATTGGGCCAAAACCCAATGGGAATTTATTTTCTCAAAAATCGGGATTTCCAAATTTAAGAAACGATATTAAATTTGGAATTAAGCGATGCCCAAAACGTGGCCATTTTAAAATTTCCTTTGGGTTTGACCCCCATGAAAATGGGTCCGAAAACATCCTGGGAGCGCATTTTTTTAACGGCTTTTCCCCGAAATCCTTAGGGGCCACCCAAGGGGGAGATTTTACAATCGGGATGTCTCTAGTGAGACTTGAATTCATCCTGCGGTCCCATCCTTCCGGGGAGTTCCGATTTTGGCCTTCGGGTTTCCTGCTTGTTTACATTGCCGGCTTTGTTGGGTGAAAATAAGTTCAGAGAAAGCCCAGGCGTGGCTCTGCAAAGAAAAGGGGGGAACCCAAATTGAATCGTCCCCTGCAACAGGAGCCCCCCAGTCTTTGCCCATAGAACCCCCATTAAAGGGAGGTAAGCGGCCTGGCTATCCATAAACACAAATTTTTTTTAACAACAGTTAAAATTTTCCCCTTGGGGGCCCTTAACGGTTTTTCCAAATGAAAGTTAAAAAACCCTGTCCCCAAACCCTTTAATTTTAATTTCCTGAATTGGGGAAAACCACCTGTTCCCTTTCAAACCTAGGATCATAAATTTTCTTTCGCCGGAAAAATGGGATTGGGGTTTTGGGGCCCCCGGGGGGTATTTCCTCAATGGATTTTTTTTACCCAAAATTCTTAGGGATCACACCTAAACACCTTTCCGTTCCAAAATTAGGCAAACTTTTTCTCGCTTTGCGCCCTTTAAAAAATTCTCAGGTTAAAGTCTAAAACCTTGGGATACATCAAATAGAAACCTCCCAAAACGGGAATAATCCTTCATTAAGAAACCAAATTCATGTTTTTTCGGCACGTGTTGGTAAACTTAAAACATAGAATTTAAATTCCCTTTTTTAATTTTTGGGATCGGAAGGTCCTTCCTGAAATCAATTTTAATCAACCCTTCTGGCCTTTTTAACAAGAACCCCTTTTCCCGTTCACTTTTCTGCCCTGAATTGCCCCGGGCGGGGGTTTTTCTTTTTTCTTTGGGGAGATTCAATAGTCCCAGGCCGTTTGAATTTGAACTGCCCCAGCTCCTTACTGCTAAAACTTCTGAGTTCCTAAGGGTGGGGCCCTTGAAGATGGGCCCCCTGTATCTCCTTTTCCTAAGAAATCCACAAAATTTCTTGCGATGATTCCTTTTCCCTGATGAAAGTTCCCTTTGGGCATGTTTGCGTCCAGGGAATTTCTCAGCCCAAAACCCCCATATACTTCAATTCTTTCATGAAAAGGGCTTCTTGTTTGACCCTTTTTCTCCGTATCCAATTTGTAGAAATTTTACTGGGGTTTTTTTTTGGAAAAATTTAATTGTTTCGTAGGGGGCCAAATTTCTTTTGTTCAGACCCATCTCTACCCCCCTTTCCAGAACTCTACGGGTTTTAGGCTAAGTACACAGTTTTTTGGACAAGCCACTCAAACGCAAGTGTTTTTGGTTCCTCCAAGAAAGGGGGGAATCCTGTGCCGTGGCATCGACCTTGAACCATATTTTTCTGGGAGAAACTCATTGCGTAAGTTGGATCCTCTTACCCGCGAGCTTTCTTTTTTCTTTGGTCCGAAGGGGTCCTGCTTCCTCCCCCCTCGTTCGGCCCGGGCCATTAGATTTTGGTGTTAAAAAGGGTAAGAAAAATTAAACACAGCCGTAGAAAATTAAATTTTACCTGTAACCCTTTTTCTTGTTCCCGGGAGTGGCATGGCGGGGGGTTGCCGAGACTCCTGAGCCAAGGGTCCCCCCGCTGAACCGCCACGTCAAGAGAAAACACAAACCCGGGCGCCAAATTTAAAAGGGAACGCTTCTTCCGGCCTCTTCGGATACCATCCCGGGCCCTTCCCAATTGATTTTTGGAAAGGGTTGGGGATTTTTTTTTTTAATTAAATTTCCGTTTAATTGTTCCCAGTGTTTTTTAATACCTGCATCAAGGGGGTCAAGATTTTAGGGCAAACTTCCTCCCCTTTTCCCCCTGTTTTTGAGTTAGGCTTTGGGAAACCCCTTGCTTTTTGTTGTCTTTTTCCTCGGCCAAAATCGGGGAAAAGCGAACAAAATAAAATGTTGGAATAGGCATTCCAATTTCTGCCACCCTTTACGGGCAAAACCCTTAAGCTTTTTTATCCTGCTTTTTCCTAACATTTTGCATTTTCACATCCCTGAATGTGGCCCCGTCTTGAAATTTTTTCCTAAGCCACCTTTTTCAAATTTGGGATTTGCCGTTCCCATACCCAGTAACGGGGTTCCGGGGAATTTGAGTTCAGAACCTTTCCTTTGGGAAAACAGGGAATCCGAAACCCATCGCTCCATAGGGGATTGCCGGCCGTTCCCCTTGCTCCCCTGGGGGAACCCTTCCTTGGGCCGGGCCTAAAACAACCCCGACGGTGGAGTCACCGGAAAAACAGCGGCAGTGGTCCTAACCTACATGGTTAACTGCCCCGCCGGGTTTTCCCCTGTGTACCTGTTCCCAGCTTTGGGTCCGTACCCTGGGAAAGGGTAACTCAATAGCGTGCCAGGGAAACCCAAATGTCCCCACCGGGTTTCGGCCCCCCCACCGACACACAGTTTCCCCCCTTAGTAATTTTGGTCTGAATTTAAAGGGTCCTTGTTTTATTACATTGGGCCCCAAGGGGGGGCTTTAATTCTGTTTCCTTTAGGGGGGAGTAGTCCCCCAATCGTTCTGAAGAAGAAAAAATTCCGGTTTCCCAATTTATTTTTGGGATTCGGGCCCCGGGCCGATTTTCGTTTTTTTTCACAAGCCATAAAAATTTTAAAGGAAAAGTCATGTGGGGAAAACAAAGGGGCCCTTTAACCGGGGTCCCGGAAAAAGGAAATTTTCATTTTAAAAATGGTAATGGGTACCCCATTGTTAGTAGTAAGTTTCAAGAGTTATATCGATGATTATATTTGTGTGTTTGATTCACAGCTTTAAAAGCTAGAAGTGGGGGAATTTAAAACCCCATTGGCTTTCCCTTGCAAGACTGGGGCTCAAAGGTTTGAAAGGAATTTTCCCTTGGTTTAAGGGGTTGGGGCCTGAATTCAAAAGGGTCAATTTTAAAAACAAAGTTATTTAACCCAAATGTGTTCTTTTCCTAAAGGGACTATTTTTATTGTTTCAAAAAAACTGCTGAAATAAAAAAGGTAAAAGCTCCGTGAGAAAAGGCAAAATTAAATACCCCTTCCCTTTTTATTTTGGAATAATCCTTGCTTGTTAATAAAACCAAGGGGTCTCCTATTTAAAGGGTTAAAATGCACTTTAAACTATATTATGATAGGTTTGTTAATATTTGCTCCCCTTCCCAAGAGATATTGGGACAAGGGGTGGGCCCTTGCGTCCAGCTAATATTCAATCATTTGAGCAAATAAACCAAATTATGAAAAAGGCTTGCCTCATCAAAAGGGCTTATTAAGCAAAATCTTTTTTTTTAAAAGATCTTTTTTTTTTGTGGACATTTAATTTTTAAATAACTTTCACATCGAGAGAGGTTGAAATCGGTTTGGATTAAACAAGAAAATCAAATTTTAAAAGTTGGCATGAATTTTAAGGGTCCCCGAGTTTATTCAGGTCAGGCACATTATTAATCAGACTGTACGTTGTTAATAGTTTTGGTTCCCTCCCCCAAAAACAATTGAAAAACCCAAAATATTCCAGTTAGTTTCTCTAAATTTAAATCCTGAAAAACCTAGGAAATTTGATGTGAAGTCGGCTTCTTATTCAAGTAGGGCTTAATAATTATTTTGTTATTAAATAAAAAAAATGTGTTAAATTTTGGAATTCTAGGGGGAAAAATAAAGGTACATGTTGGGCTTCATTTGCATAAATGGCATCGGAAAGATTGATGAATTTCAGATGGTTACTGTTTAAGCCCACCGAACCTAACCTGCAGAGAAATTCTCCCTTCCCTGGTAAAACCCAGTTTCTTTCACTCCCACTAAAAAACCACTGATAAAAAATTAATTGTCCCCATTGGGACTGTGGAAAATTGTAAACAGGGGGAATTTCTGTATTTTCATGTTTGGTCCAACAAACCCAAATGGCCCTTTAGCCAAAATTATGACAAAAATAAGAAGGGTTCATTTCATACAGTTAAGACATAGAGAATGAAAAATTTTTTTTTTTTCAAAAAGTATTTAAAGTTTAAATGCAAAATGAAATAGTTAATTCACCACCCCAAACCCCTTGCGTTTTGGCCCCCTTTCCCCTTTTTTTTTCCACTTCCAAAAAACTGGATGTTGTTGAAGTAAACCATTAACCGTGATTTGTGGTTGTAATACAATTAGTTATGACAAAACCTAATTCCTAGTATGTGAAAAATAAATGAAAAACAACTGTCAATTTATTTTTTTTTGATCAGTAAACAACAATGAATTTGCCACCCGTTATCAAATTTTTTTCAAAACAAAAATATTTCCATATGAAAAAAAAAGGTGATAAAAAAGCAAACACTACCCCCCCGTGGTGGTCCGTGGGCGTTGCGTCATGCATTGTATATGCAGAAGCTTTTTGGTGCAGCCCGGGAATCACGGGATTGGTTGTTGTTTACACTTTTAAGTTTTTTCCCAAAAATTGTCTATTGTAAATTTTTAATAATAAAAAAAATTAAAAAAGCTGTCCCTATGTTTTTGTGTGCGTGAAAAGTTTTTAATAATTTTTTATGCAAATTTTTTTGCAGGCTCCGTCCGTATGGCATGGTTGCAACTCAATAAGGCTCTTTGTTGTAGGTTTGGGAAAATTTCATTGCCCAATTGATTATAAAGGTCAGTGCACCCAAATTTTATGAACTCAGTCCAATTTCACCTTTTCTGACCATTTCAGCCCCGGGCAACACCCTTTTCTTTAAATGCTGAAAAATTTTTCCCCTTCTTGGGCCCAAATTTTAATTTTTTTCCCCCTTTTAAAATGTTGGTTTTGAAGGAATCCCCAAACGAAAAGTTTTGGAAATTTTGGAATGGAAAAGGTTGGCAGTTTTAACTTTTTTAACAATTGGTATGAGCCCAATTCTTAATTAAAAGGGAAAATCAAACGCCCAAAACTTTGTTTAACCTTTTTCCAGCCCCTTATAACAAAGATTTTGGGTAAATTGGAAAAAGATCATATTCCCCCTTTAGTTTGCAAGGTTTGGGTCGGCCACCTTTTAAACTAAATTGTTTTTTGGTAAACAGGGGCCAAGTTTATGAGAAATCTAGTTTATGAAGTGTGTTAACAATGCCAGGCTTTAAAGAGATCCTTTCCTCCTTAATATGGGGAAAAAAATTCCAAAAAGAAAAACTTTCAAAAATTTAATCCCAGGTGGTGCTTCCTTTATTTTGGGAGAAACAGAATATCCCCTGCTGACAGTTGATCCATGTCTCATCCGTTTTACCTAGTTTCGCACATTAAAAATAACTCATTAAAGAATGGAATTTTTGCCCGTAAAGTTTTTACCTTGAAATTTTGTCGAGAATAAAAACCCCTTTGATTTGGCCCTTTGCCAAAAGGGCACCATCTTGGGGCATGATTTTCCCGGTCCTGCCCTTCATTTTAACCAACCCTCTCTGACGACACTGTGGGCTTTTTTTTTCCCCCTTTAAACCTAGTTTTGGGATATGTATAATAGAATGGGTTATGGTGGTATCGGATGGGGGTTCCACCTTGGGAATTTTTTTGGGCTGGAGTAGTTCCTGAAAATCAAGCATCTACCCCCTTTCCTCAAAAAGGGCTTTTGGTTGAATTAAAAAGGTTGTCCCCATCGCAATATTTTTGGGGCCCTTTGGGCGCAAATGGTTTTTTTCCCTTTTAAAATAGCCTGTTTGAATTTTCGTTTGCTGGCCAGTGGGGACCTTCAACAACATCCCGAAATGGTTTAAAATTTAAGGAAATTTGCTCCCACAATCATCTTCCCCTCCAAAAAAATTATTGGAAAAAAAAAGAATAGGCCCAATGTTTAAAAACCCGTGGGGTTTTTTGGGGGGTTAAAACATAAATTGTTCTAAAGTTCCGACCTCTTGTTCTGAAAGGAAAATCTTCTATTCAAAAAAAAGTCAACATGCAGATTTAAAAGAAAACCCCCAAGTGATAATTTTCGCAGAAAAAAGTCCAATAATAAAGTATAACAAAGAAAAGAATAGCGGGGAGGAAAAAAAAGTTTTTTTAATTGTAAAGAGTCATGTGGTTATGAACGTCTCCGAGTTTGGGTGTTTGTTTGTGGTTTGTTTTTATTTTAAAAAAAAAAAAAAATTCGTAATTTAAACAGAATGAAAAGGACCTTTAAAAAGGGGTAGATTAATAAATTAAAAAAGGATAACCTTGTTTGGGTAGAGAAAAAAAAAAGTTTTTATATCCAGTATTTTTTAAAAGACAATTTTATTGATGTGAAAAATTCTCTTATTATATATTAGTTTTCCAAGTGAAAGAAGGGAAAGGGCAGGAAAAAAGTTTGATAATGATATAATAAATAAGGAATAATTTATTGGGGTATAGGAAAACCCATTGATGTTCTTTTCAGGGAAGGAAGTTACTTGTTAATTAATGGCCACCTTGGGATCGCTTGAAAAAACCCAAAGGCAGCCTACAGATTAACTCCGTTCTTTCGGCCCGTCCCGCCGGGAAGGGGTCCATTTCCCTCCGGGTTTTTGGTTAAGACTAGTTTTGCCTATTTTGCAAAGGGCTCGTCCTTTTAAAATTTCATATCACCTTTTTTAAAAGAAAAAAACGATTCATTCCCAAATTGTATAATCCATAAAAAGTTTTTTCTTAACCAATCCCTTTTTTTGAAAAATAAAAAAAAAAAAATAAAAAAAAAAACAACACCCCTTAAAACTAAACTCTGTACTTCGACGTCACGAACAAGACTAAAACGACTCTGATGGTGTAAAAACCCCCCCCGTCTTAACGGCTCCTCAGAAGTCCCCACAAAAGTCCTGTTTTTCAGTGGTACCCTGGGAGGGTTACCGAAAAGTTTTTTTTTTTCCGGGGGAAAAAACCGGAGATGTAATTGGAGTGCAGGGAAGAACCATTTTAAAACACAACAGAAAAAGGGAAAAACGGGATAAACAAACATCAACCGGGGTAATTGGACCAGATTTTTTCAAATGTCTCAAATTGTTGGCATCAAATTTCACAGGGGTCAACTTTTTGAATCTCGGAAAAAACACATTACGTTTTCCCGTTTTCCCAAAACGACACCCCGTGGTTGGCACACAAGCCAAATCCCCTATCAAATCCCCGACTTCCCTTAAAATGATCCATTATCAACTTTTGAGATAAATTTACAAAAGATATTTAATTTTATTAAAAGCAATTTAGCATACTAAGAAATTTTTGGTTATGACTTTTAAAGAAATTAAAGGAGGAAAGGGAAAAAAAATTTTGTAATTAAAAAAAAGGCCAAGAATTAATTGGGTTAAAGAATTAAGGGGTAAAAGGCCAGGAAATTACCTTTGAAAAAAGGGGCGGGGGCAACTCTTTTGGGAAAACATGGCATAAGGCTGGCCCTCCTAATTTAAACTCTACTCCGGAGTCGGGGAAAAGATTGGCTTTTAGCCTGGAATAGGAATGCAGTAGTAACGATGTTTAATAATTTTTGAAAGGCACGTAACATTTGGGTTTGTCAACCGTTTAAGGGCAATTTTCCCTTATTTGTCCTCACCTTCCAAAGGAAAAAATTATCACTAAAATTTAAAATTAACTTAAAACTAGAAATCTCCTTAAAAGCATACTGAACCCGAACATGTCCCATCTTGATAAGGACGGGGTTATATTTTTCACGATGGCCCTAAAGATATGTAACTTGAGTAAATTTGGATGTTTAAAATTGAAGTTTTGAAACCCGTAGGAAATTGTATTTCTGTTGAGAAAAACACAGGGTTACTGTTGAGTAACTTTAAAATCATGCCCCCCTTCGTAAGGAGAAAAAGCTTGGGGGGGGGGGGATGTAAAGTGCACTTTGCCCTTTTTGAAAGGATTTTTCATGGTGTGCGGTGTCACGCTCGAAAACTGGGTTAAGTCGCCCCAAATACCGATACCGCAAGCTTTAATCAGTCTAAGAAGTGGCCCGCCCAAATTTGCCAAGGAGGAAGAAAGGGCCTTAGGAAAAACACCCCCAAAGGAGGCTGGTAGGCATTCGGCCCCAAGCAGGGGCCCCCCCAGGGCGCAAAACCCCGCCAAAAAAGGGCCCCAAGCCATCCGTGGCCCCCAAATAAGGGAATTTAAACTCGGTAAAAGGGAAGCGATCAAGGACCCCAATTTAAGTACCGTTCAAGGAGGCGGCGCCGGTTAAAGTAAAAACATGTTTGGGGAAACAAATCCCCCCAAAATTTTTTTTTAAAATAACCCCGGTAGTACGGGGGCCCCCATTATTCCGGCCCAAGCCTAATACACCCCTATATTCAATCACAAAAAGCAAGGGTCCGGCACAGGGGGCCACCACCAGGGGGACCCAAAAAAAATTTGGCTCTGGCCAGTGGGGCCCGATATCTGGGGGCTTTGCCGTGGGCCCCGTGTTGCTCGGGGCCGTTTATAAACCCTGGGGACCGGACCCCGTTTGTTCCGGTCGTGTATTTAAAAGCTTCGGGGTACTGTCGGGGCCAAGGTGTGCCGGGCACCTTTGCCCCGCGGCCTTCTACGGGCCCAGATTTTGCCTGCCCTCACTTGGTTTTATTTGGCTACCACAAAATTTCTCTCCTGGCCTTTCCCCGGCAGTAGGTTTTTGCCCAGATAAAAAAACCTTGCGGAAAGGTTTGGGCCTAACCACCTTTAACCCGGTATTTGGCGGGGTGTCCCTTTACACCGGGGAAGGCAGGGGAAACAAACAGGTTTGCCGCATAAAAGCAGGCATTCATCCCTACCCGACATGGGTCGGACATTGTTGCTCATAACCACCCGTGGGCCACAAAAAAAAAACTCCTTCGCGTTTTTGAACTGGGCCGCAACAAAACTGAAATTGAACATGAAATCCCAATAGGAAAAAGGGCAAAAATAGTTCCGAAAGGCGAATTTGCTGCATGGGGGGTGGACTGGCCGGCCTTTCCAGCACATGGAACACCTTAAGAAATTTTTTCAACAGGTTGGGGCGATTACCTAATTGGATTTAGGAACTACATCCTGAACTAGGTAAAATTTCATTGCTTTCAGGTGTACCTATGCATTCCCTTAAAAATAACATTGTATTTTTTTGTTAAATATGTCCCAAAAATTTACTTTTTATTAGAAATACTTACATATACGTCAATTGAGGTTGAAAATAAAAATTTTGTAAAATAAATCATTTTTTTTTGATAAAACACGGAACTTTTTTGTTTCCATAAAATAAATAAGAAGAAAAAATTGGGACCCTTTCCTAATTCTTGCACAATTTTCCCAAAAATTCTGCTTAACCGCTTCTACCCATTAAATTTTCTGCTTGCGAAATCCCCCCCTTCTGGCAAAATGCACCATCCCTGATAAAAGTGGTTTTAAACCCCTTTTAGCCTCACAGTGCCATTTTTATTAGTTGGAAAATTGGTGGAATTATAATTCCCGCTTCCCCACCGCTTGGTTTTGAAGGTTGGTCTTTTTGCTTTAACCCCATGCCTCGAAAGGAGAACCCTTTTTTTGGGGGCCCTAATTCTGACAGTTTGGTTTAAAAACCCATATTGACTTGCCATCCACCAGTTTTTTCCAGAAAAAAAAAAACTTTTGGGAACCATCCGGTTTTAAATTTGGGACCATTCTTTCTTTCTAATTTTTTTTTTTTTTTTACTTTGTAATTATGGCCCTTAGGCCCAAAAACTTTTTTCCCTACAGAAAATTTTTAAATTGGGTAAAACAAAACTTTTAAAATCAAATCCTTCTGATTCTGGTGATTAAATCAGGATACTTATGGTATTTTTCTGAAAAAAATGACAATGGATTTTTTAATTGCAAAAAGGTTAAAAATTTAATACAAAAAAGGTGATGAAACATCAACCCTTTATAATTTTGGTGTTCAGGGGCTTTTTGTTGGAAGAGAAGGGGCGGTCTTGGGTCCCCTAAGCCCGTCTTGGAACGGGTGAGGAAAGGGTGTCCGGGGGGGTCCCCGGGAAGAGGGGCGGCTTTGGGGTAGGGGGTTTTAAACCCCCCTTTGGTGTAAATAAAACCTTTCCATTGGGGGAGGGGCCCGGGGAGGGGTTTAAAACTTCTTGGAGTAGCGGGTAAAAAGACGGTCTTTGGAGGGTTGAGAGGGGGCTCGGGGTTGGGTAAAAAAGGGCGCTCTGGTTTCTTTAAGCCTGTGGTACCGGAGGAAGGGGGTTGGTTTTATCGGGTAAGGCGGCCTGAATGTTAGAAAGCGCCTTTTGGGTAAGCGGGTGAAAAAATTGGGTAACTTTTTTAAACCGGCTTGTGGAGTCGGTAAAGAGCCGCCTCGGGTTTCCGGGTAAAAACACCCCCAACTCCAATTCAGGGTTAAGGAAAAATTATTGAGAATGAAGTTTACTCACCTTCCCCAATCCCGCTTACCGTTTTTTTATTTGGGTTAAAAACCCTGTCTGAAAGGTCTTGAACTTAAATTTAATTTATTTTAGAGTAAAATGGCACATTTTCAGAAAAACTTGCACTCAAAATTTCAGGTCCGACTCCAGAAAGTTTGCAGAAATTTTGCCCCCCTTTTTTTTTGGGGGAAAAGCCTTGCTTAGGAAATTTTTTTTTTTTTTTTGGGTTTGTAAACTATCCGTTTGGTGCAATATTTCGTACTGTTTTCGCAAGGGGGGTGGAAATTTTGGCACATGGGAATCAAAAAAAAGAAAATAAGTAATTGGTAAATTTGACCTTAACCAAAGTTAATTTTTAACTACATTGCCACGGGTGAAGAAAATACTGGGAAATCCTTAAAGCCCCCACACGCTAATGGAAAACCCAAAATTGTTTGGAACCCCAGATTTAACATCCTAACTGTTTCCCTTCTTGAGGATTATACGATAAAGAATTGGATGAAAATCCTGCAATCAAATCTACCAATCTTATAGCGATTAAAGATTGTTATTGTGGTAAAAAATGAACTCTTCCAGTCCCAACCCCGGGGGAAAAGGGAACTTTTGTAAAACTCGGAAAAATCGGCCAAAAAAGTGTTAACCTGTAACAAAAGCCCCAAATTTTTAAACCGTTTTGTTAAAACTAACTTTTACAATTTTAAGGGAACCCAGGTCAATTTTAAGCGTTACCTTTTTAAAGAACTAAAATTTTTCCCTTTATCCGAACACAAACACTTTGGGAAAATTGAAAAAAACCTCATAACCAAAAAACGCCATGCCCTCAAAGGGAAAAAAAAAACCCCATTTAAAGGGGGTGCTTCAAAACCCATAAATTTTTTTAAATGTTTCCTGGGGGATTTGTTCCCGCATAAAAATAATTTTTAAATTGGAAATTAAAGAAGCTGAAAAATAGGATGGAAATAGTTTTTTAAAATTGGTAAAACCGTTATTACCGTCAATCATTTAGTTTTTGGGTTTTTTTTTTCCCTATTTTTTATAGACCTCAAAAGTTAAAAAAACCCCAAACCCCTGGTTCTCTAGGTTTTTTAATTTAAAAAAAATTCTTATTTAATTAAAATAAAAATAAAAAAACCCGTCCTCTGAGAGGTTTTATTGAAACGCGTCGTGAAAAACCGGGTTGGTGTCGGGCCTTTGTTTGGCTAGTTCCCAAAAGGTTAGGGAAACCCCCTTTTGGTAAAAACTTTTTTAAAAATAATATTTAACTGAACTTCCTTATTAATAAATGAATATTGCTTGGCTTTTCCCCTAGATTCGTTTTCAAGAATTCCAATTTTTCCCGGTGCGGACCTTTCCAATTTGGTTGGGGGCAAATTTAGAATTAAAGACGGCGGGGCAAAGGGCCCTTATGTAATGTCTGCATTTTTTAGCCCAAACCAAAAACCAGAAATGTAAAAATTCCCTTCCGTTTTTTCCTTCTTCTGAATTCCTTTTAAAAAAAATTCCAGCCCCCCTTTAAACCCACCCAATTTAGAACCATGTTTAAAGCCTACGACCACCGACATCCAATACTGGTCCCTTGACCTAAACGGAACCTTTCTTTCCACAACTTAAATAAAATGTTTTTTCTTGGGCCCCTATGATTAATTAAATTGGGCATTTGTTGTTTTTGGAAATAGATACCTTGTTTTTTTTTTTTAATAAAAGGATTGTTATTTTTGTGTTAACAATTGACCTTTTCATTGGAATAAAAACTTTTCGATACCACCAGGGCTTAATATAAACAAATCTGGTTTTATTAATTTATTAATTCCCTGAACCGGGATCGGAATTCCGAGAAAGCAAATGCTTCAATGATGCACAATTCCTTCCCCATTCCATTCTTTTTTGTGGGACCCCTACATGCAAAATCCAGGGCAAAACATTGATTTTTTTTTAAAACCCCTTTTTGGGGAAAAAAAAAAGGTCCCCTTATTCTTTGTGCAGAAGAAAATGGGAAATTTTGGGTGCCCTCCTCTCCCTTGGCCCGGGTTTAAAATGAAAAATATGAAAAGGGCCCAACAATTTTTTCCCTTTAAAACCCAGCGGAAAGGTTAAAAGCCAAAATATTTGTATAAACCCAAAACCCACCTTTATTGGGGAAATGGAGTCAAAGCATACAGAATTAAAATACATTGTATTGGCTTATTCAATTAATAATATTATAAGTTTTAAATTTCCCAGGGCACGGGAATGAAGGGACAAAAAACTTTTAAAATTCAAACCCCAAACTCTCATAGGCTACGGATTTGAAGGCCCTGCCTATGGTTAACCTACCAGGCAATAAAATTTAGCTGGTCCTGGGTGGTTTGGTGCTTTTGGGAAAAGGTTTGGTCCAAAAGGTGGTTTAAGGGAATGGTTTATTTGTAATAGAAAATTTTAGGCCCCTTTTTTCCATGTTTTTGGGGAAAGAAGGGAACCAGAAATGGGGACCTCAGGAACTGAAAAGGGGTTTGAAAGACAAATTGCGGAAAAAAAGCTTGGGAAGAAGAAATGGAGTAAACGGGGAATTAGTTCAAGAAGCTTACTGGCAAAAATTTTTAAAAGGTTTCCTTGTTGAAAAATGAGGAAAAAAAACAAGGGGAGGAAAAGAAGACTTAAGGGGAAGTAGTAGAACAGAATTATTGTCCGGCGCAAATAAACAGTTAAAGTCAGAATTGTAAGGGCCCGGAGGAGTCTATCAATAAGTAGCTTTTACTGTTAATAGTAATTAGTGTAAAAGGGACGCCTTGAAAATAGTTTATGGCGCAGAGCTGATTGTTCCAAGGTAACTTTTAAGAACATCAGAGGATGATTTCGGGGGAAAAGTTAAAGCATTTTTAATTTCCTTTTAAATATAAGAAAACAAACGCGTTTACTTCCTTCCCAAAATAAAAAAAAGAATAACCCACGGAAAATTATAATGCCCATTGGAAAATGAGGGAAAAGGTTGTATTCCATTAGGGGGTTGGTGAACTCCCTTAAAAATGATGATTTTTTTTTTTTTCATTTAAAAGGAAACAAAAAAAAAAGTTTCCAGCTAACATTCCATAAGGAAAAATAAGGGGTCCCACTTTGGAGATATGATTAATCAAAACCCCCACAATTTGCCCTTAATTTCACATGCTTGAAACAAACCAAAATCCCATCACAATTTTTGACAAAACCCCCCTTAATTTGCCAGTGGATGAAAAAAAATTTTTCTTTAAAAAGGTGAGATTAAAACTGAAAATTAAGTGGTTTCTAAAGTTAATTTTTTTTGGAAGCAAATGGGAAGTTTAAAAAATAAAAAATTTCATTCCCAACTTGCTCATGGAATGCCCCTTTTAAGGGGCCCCTGCTTTCTTAAACCTGGATCTCATCCATTCCTAAAAATTTAGGGGATTTATTTGGATTTGAAAGCTTTTTCAGTGGTTTAAGGTAAGTGTTTAGTTTAGAAATTGTTTGATTTTTAACCCAATGTGTGTCCCTTTTTATTGGGGAAGGATAAAAAGTATTTTAAAACCACAGTAAAGGAAACCCAGGCGGTTTAGCAGAAAACTTTATCCCCATGGTAGAAAAAGGGCCAGATGTTGTTAAACCCAAAAACTTTCAAGGAAGCTTCTGTAAAAAAGTGTTTTAAATTTAAACACCTTCATTTTTAGGACAGAAAAAAGAACAAAAAAAAAGTAAAGAAAAAAATGTTAAGAACCAAAAACCCTTACGGGAATTAAAAGTAAAGATGTGAGTGTTAAATTGAAAGGCAGGCTGGGCCTTAAAATAAATGGGTAAGGATATTATAAGCCTTTTTAACCCCCTCCAGAATAGGTTATGGGAGCTCAAAACCCCCCAAACATACTTTTCCCCCAAATTTAAAAGCAAGGGACTTTGCGGACATCCTTAAAAAATTTTTTAAAACTTGAATTAAAGAAAAGCGAGACCCCTCCAATCCATTCCAAAATTTTTTCCCCTCCCCTAATTTTTTTTTCCCCATAGGATCCACAATATTAACAATGCTTTTTTTGAGGATCCCCCCCATCCAAAGGGGAAAAAAATGAACAAAATGTTGATTAAGGTGGAACCTACCCACCGGTTTAAAACCCCAATTCACCAAAATCGGGTTAGGGAAAAATATTCCACTAAAATTAATAATAAAAGCTCTGATAATTCTCCGAAATAGGGGGAAATTTTAAGGGTTTTTATTTTAACATTAACTTTTAAATACTTTACCCGGGCAAGGCCATCCATTTTTTTTTTTCAAATTTTTTCCTATTTTTTTTTTTTTTTTTTTTAAAAATAAAAATTTGTTTAGAATTATGGATTTTAAATACAAATTTTGTGGTTTTCCCTAAAGGTTCCTATTTTTAAGGAGGTGGTTTCTGCATCATAAAAAGGGATCTGCCCCCTTAAAAGGGCCATCAGAGGAACCAAATGGGGGCCTTCTTTTAAAACCGCTGGTTATTTTTTTTTAAAAGCATGAATACAATAAAGTTTTAAAAGAAAAAATGAAAATTGTCTGCTTTGGACGTCTGCTTTTTTTAAAAATGTTTTTTGGACAATGTGCCCACATCCTTGATTTTCTGAAAAAACCAGATCTTAAAACCAGATTTAAAACAGTTTAGCGTTCCAACTGTCAAAATGGTGGATAGTCCAAAAAAAATTGAACAGCCGATCAAACCTCAATAATTTCTTCCATTAAAATGGGGGGGCCTAAAAAATTTAGAAAGAAACAAAAAAAGAAGGGCTAAAGAAAAAAATGGGAATCACGAAAAAAAAAACCTTAATTTTTAAAATTTAATTTGGGAAACACCCAACTGAGAAAAATAAAGAAGGGTAGGTAAACCTTTCTGTAGTTCCCCCAACTTTCTCAAAAAAGGTTCAGGTGGTATACCCCCAAATACGTCACTCAGCTTTATAAACCCCTTTAATAACAATGGCCCAAGTTGTAAAGTAAAGGTAAAAAAAGCATTCATAATTCATTACCCCACCAAAGGGGAACCCCTAAAGGAAAGTAATTTCCAACTATGCTTACCTTTTTTCCCCATGTACCTCCTAACCACAACTACATTCTATGGAACTACTCCCCTATTGAATAAAATAATCACAACTGCAACATTTCTACACAACAAAAAAATTTCAGTAAAAACAAAAAATCAATTTTTTCAGAAAATTAACAAGGATTTCTTATTAAAACAATCACAAATAGGAAAATCATAATAATTTCAGTATAATAAGCCAGAATAAAATGAGCATCACAACCCTCCTCAAAGCAAGACTCACAAAAAAATTTAACCTACAAATAACTCATCATAAGGACATACACAAATTTTAAACCTTACAAATCATAATAAAAACATATGATAAAATACCCAAATTTACAAAGCAAGTAAATTATAATAAAACTGCAATTAACAAGCACAAAAACTCACACAAAAGATGCCTGGCCCCAAACAAACCAATCTCCCTTTAAACCCCCCAAAATCTAAACCCCTTTCCAACAAAACAACTAAACACCGGCCAAAAAACCATAAGTATTTTATCCCCACGGACACCCACGTCTTTTCCCAAAAATTCATCATATCCACCATCATCTTTCCCCCATTAACCCATGTAATAAGGTTTTCCAACATCAGGGGTAAGGCCTGGCGATTTACCCCATATTCCCTTAAAGGCCTTTACTGAAATGTTGAAAAGTACGGTGAATTTTTTGCATACCTTTGACACTTACCCCGAGGGGCCCAAAGTAAAACGGGCCTTTTTGCTTAGTTCCTAGTTTTGTTTTTTTTTTTTTTAATACCTTTTTAAAAAAATTAACTATTAGTGAAATTTCTTTTAAGGAGAGGTCTTTTTTGTTTCCATACCCTTTCTTTCAAAACAACCCCGTGAAAAAAACATAGATTTGAAAAAAAGCCAATTTGAACATCATTTATTTAAATTCACCCATTAGGAAGAAAAAGAAACAAAAAAAACGTGGCCTTACCTTTCTTTTTATAAAGTTTTAAACCCCCAAAAAGGGAAAATCTCCCCTCCTTATACCTTAAGGGTACCACCTCCCCTTTTGGGGGCCCCCTTTAGGTTCCCCCCCCAAACCGCCCCACCCCTGCCGAGTGGCTAAAAACCGCATCCCCCGCATTCCCGGTGGGGTTTGCGGCCCGGCCGCCCATTGCTTTTTTTTTTGAACCAACCTACCGGCCCGCATACGTATGGAATGGCCCCGGGCCCAAACAAAGCCAGAGTAAGTTGACGGGCCCGCATAAGGAATGGGTAACCTACAGCCTGTAATGAGGGCGCCCCTGGTGGGGTGGGGGGGGCCACCCATGGTCCTTTCCCCTCCTTTGCAGCTCTACCCCAGGTGAGGCTTTTGGCTGGGGCCCGGCTACCCGGAATCCCGCTTTTAAAACCCACGCCCCTTATACCAACACTCCCCTTAACTGAGGGGGTGCAAGGGAACAGATCATGGGGCCCCAGTGGGAAAATAGGGCGCCTCAAAGGGGTTGGTTAAAAAAATTATTCCCCTATGACAATTTAAAAAAACCCACCCCAAATTTAAGCCTGCTTTAGCCAATTAAAAACAAATGAGTCATCAAGATTTTTTCTAAGAGTAGGGAGTGTCGCAAGGGGTTTTTTCCAGCTTTCCCCAACAAATAACCCAGAAAACGTACTCGGGTTCAGAAAATGCGCACCCGTTCAGCCCGGAAAAGGAAAAAAGTGAATTTAAATGATTTTCGACGGCAAAAATTTAACTTTTCCGAAACAGCTTCCCCGGGTCAGCTAAGAGACGCCTCTTAAAATTTTGGAAGTTTTCCCTTTTAATTACAATAAAACTAAACAGGGTATAAAATGATATAAAGTGAGTACAACGGATAACTTGTTTTAAAATTTACCCCCCAAAATTTTAAGGTTCTGGGCTTTTCTGTAAAAGACCAACACTTCTATTAAAGGGTTTTTCTTGGGGGCCCTTCGTTTTTTTATAGCTGTGCTAAATCTGATTAGATGATTTGGTTAAAAATGCCTGGACAATTCTTTTTTTTAACTGGTACATTTGACTGGTATATTTAGTTAAATTATTTTTGGCATTAAACATGGGGGGAATGTCCTTGCTTGAAATTATAAGAATTCATTCAATAGTACCCTTCGTTTGTCCCTTTTATAAAGGATTCAGTAATTATTACCCCTTAAATTTCCCCTGATAAATAAATTTCCCCCTTTTTAATTCAATTCTAAAATTTCTTCCTCTTGACACCAGCGGTCACGGGCTCCAACCCCTTCTGCATTCCCCCCTGTGTATTAAAGGGCGCCCAATGTGACAAAGGGCCTCCCCCCCCAGCCCGGGAATTTTTGGGTAAAGGTCCCGGACCCAGAAGGGAAAGGGGGTTTGGTAAGTTACTTCCCCGGAAATATTTTTAAATAAAAATTAATTCACCTGGAATTTAGTTAAAAATGGAAAACCCCTATACACTTGAGTATTTTTTTACAGAAGTAACATCTGAGTGTAAATGAATTAAAGTTAATACATGTAATGTTTGTCAAACAGGACCTTTAAGTCTTCAACCTTTCTAGTTCCTTTCCATTTTTGGTCATGCGGGGTTTCCGTAATTGAAACAAATGAAATCCCTCAATACCAGTGTAAAATTTTTAAAACTGATAATGAGTAAATAAAAGTGCAAAAAGATATGAAAAAGACCCAAAAAACCTAGGGATATAAAGCCGATGAAGAGGAATAAGAAAGAAAAGTTTGCTGACTCCGAATGATGATGATGATGAGAAAAGTGACTATGTTAGGAGATTGGGACAGTTAAATGGGAGACAAAAATCCACCTATTTCGGGAACTAACTTTACCTTCTACACTAATCTAGCACTTTAACATTAAACACATCACACACACAATAGCAGTGGTTATATGGAGCGGAAGGAAATAAAAATGGAGCATCATAACCTCTATGCCTGTCCAACAGTATTGTTTCTGCTAAAAGCCAGAAGCTGCTTTCACACTGCTAAATTTTTTATCCTTTTATGTTTTAAAACAGCCACAAATCATTTTGGCCTCCCTTGTTATCCTATGGGCCCACGTTTTGGCCTATTGGTATTTTGGGGTTTTTTTAAAATTTTTTTCCATTGTCCCTAAAAACCCTTTTCCATTTGGGCCCGAAAAACACTACCCCACGACAAATAAATGGAGCTGTCATGACAAAACTGAGTCTAGGACGGACCGTAGGTTTTGGTAGAGCCTAAAAGGAATAGCCCCCCAAAAGGTACCCCCCGGACTCCCTATACATCCAAAAAACAGTCCAACAATCAATGCCCCGGGGATTCTTTAGATCAAATTTTAAGTTGGATTTTAAATACCGGTTACCCCGATTTAAATGTGAAGAACGCCAATTGGGCCAACTTAAGCTACTTTTAACGTTGGGGCCCCATGGGTGAGTTTGGAACATTTTTAACCGTTTGGAGGTACTTTTTAAAGGGAACGAAGACCCCTGTGGGGGCTAATCGCTAAACCCACAACACCTGTTCCTTTAAAAAGGCATGTTCCAAATCGTTTGATGAACACCAACGTTTTATCAGTTTCTCCGGGTAACTGATTTAAATGTTTTCGTTTAACAACCCCAAACCGTGAACCAGCGACGTCCAAATGTCGTTTACAAACCCAACCCGACCTTTACTATATTTCCAAATTCGAAACCCCTGAACCCTTGGAGCCTTACAATTATTTACAAAACACTGGTAAAATGAAAATTGAGTTTTTTAATTTATTAATAGCAAAAGGCATTAAATTTAATAAAAGTTTTCAATGTTAAATGAACATTGGATTTAAAGGCTTTTTAAACAATTTTGGGATTAATTTTTAAGAAAAAAATTTATAAATGCTTTTTAGAACTTGTTGGTTAGTTTCCAAAAAATTCCAGGGGGAATTTTGCTTTTTAAAATTGGATTTAATGGGGCAAAGGAACCCATAAAAAAGTAATTTTGTCCTATTTTTATTTAAATTTTAAATAATTAAGTCCAATCAGATGTAATTTTGAGGCTCACAAAAACAACAAATAAAATATTGAACCAGAATGAAAATTTTTTTTGGGGAAAAGTATTTTTTTTGAACGGGTTTGTTCAACCTTTAAAAATGTCATTAATTTTTTAAAGCTTGGTTTAATTTAATGCAAAATTACAAAAAGCAATTAAAAAAAAAATTAGACTTTCCCTATAAAAGTTTTTTATCAACAGTGTTCAAATTTGCGTTTGGCATTCAATTACAACCAAGGTTTTTTTTCCAAAATTTGGCATTAGGGTTTTAACCGGGGAAATTAGGGACATCCCCTGCCTTGGACGAAAACAAAACAAAGGGGTTTTCCGTTCCAAAAAAAGTCACACTTTTAACGGAGAAAATCATTTTCACTTTATTGGGCATAAAAAAGGGATTTGAAATTTAAACCCCGGATATCGTGAGGCAATAGATTTGAATCTTCACGCACATTGACAGCCCCAGTACACCTAGGCTGGAAGCAGTAAGAGTTAAAAAAACCTTGCTAGGGCACAAAAAATTAAAAAAACTGTAATTTGAAAAGCAAATTTCCCACTTGCCCCGGAAAAAATTTTTTAGCAGTTTTGAACCTATTGTTTTGCTCAGTATTTTCAAATTTGATTTACCTATTGTAAGTTACAAGTCAAATAATGACTCTCACCAACAGTGAGAATCGGTTGAATTTAAGGGTTTTCCCTGGGGGCACAGAGGTGTTTAACTAAAAATAAATTTCCCTAAGCCCAAAAATAGCACGGGGTTTAGCTAGGGCTTGAAAAAACCATCCATTGAACAGAATGTTCAAGTTTGGGTTTTAAAAAAATTTTAAGTTATTAAAAAAGGTCAAATTACGTTGCCTATAAGGGGAAGTAGTTTTAAGGGGGGTCTCATGGTGAACCAGGGGGGCCCCCAAATCATGGTTTCCCACTTTTTGGAATGTAAGATAAAAACAGGAGAAACAGGCCTGAAACAGCCAGTAAAAGAAAATTGAAAACCCAGTTGAGGAAATTAAGGACTTTGTACCCGGACCTTTAACGTGGTATAATCAAAGTAATTTTGAGTCCTTATTACTGGGGGCCCGTAAAATTTTAAAGTTTGCGGGAATGTGTTGTTTAGATCCTACAATTTATAAGGGCAGCTATAAAATCAAAGACCTGTGCCCCACAATAAACCTTCGGAATAACTGATCTTCGACCATGTTGTCCTGCTAATTCCAAGCTAAATGAAATATAAAAAATTGTAATCGCTCTTACTTAAAAATTAAATTAATAAGGAGCTATTTTCAACGGGGAACCTGGGTATTAATAAAAAGGTATAATTTTTTCCCCTTCATTGGGTTTGATTGGCGCATAATTCCTGCGAGTACCACTTTAGTGTTTAAAACTTGAATCTTAAAAAATAAAAAAGTATTTAAATACTGTGAACATGCGCAATCAGCAAATTAAAAGTTTAAAATAAATTATTAAAATTTTATTTTCAAAACAAAATCCTGTTAACCCAGAAATTACTTTTTTCAAAAAATTTAGAAACTAAATTTAAAAAATTTTTTAAAAAAAAATTCCTTTTAATAACGTAAACATAAAAATAGCAAAAACAAAATGTTTAAAAAAAGGTTTTTTTAAATTTATAATTACCAAAACCCCAATTAAAACCCAAATTACATTTCAAAAATTTAATAATAACAAAAAATAATTATCAAAACATTAATATTTAAATCTAATAAAGATACAAAAAAGGAAACTTTCGGGATTTTTTTAAAGGGAGTTTTAACCTCCACAAGAAAAAACCAAAAAAGGGGCATTGCAAAATTAAATTTAAAAAATGGCAAAAAAAGTTTCCCACCGATAATGCGGGTAAAAAAAGTAAGGGCGGGTTACAAACCTCAGGGTCCTTGACATTCACAGGGGTGGCCAAAAACGATTTCAACTAGGAAGTGTCAATTTCAATAATTTTCGCCAAGTCCTCCCGGTTTTTCTGGTTTTGAACCTGATCTTTCACAGTAAAAAAATGGTCAAAACCAAGTTAAATTCCAAAAATTGAAGTATTCACAAATATCTCTGAAGTTTGTTCAAGACCCACGAAACAGAATACCAACCAAAGAAAAAAATTAAAAATTTGGAAGATTTCCCCCAAGGACTGCGGAAAAGGGTTTCCTCCAAGAAGAAAACAACAGACTTGGGGCCCAGGTTCCAATGGTCAGAAAGTCCTTTTTTTAATCATTATCTGGGGGCCCAAAACAAGCTTTTAACTGGGAAGACAATGGGATGTTGGGCAATGTTTTGTGAAGTAACTTTTTTAATAAAGGAAAGTCGAGCCAAACCAACAAAGAGGCATAAATTCCCTAGTAGGTTGGGGAGCCTTTCTCGCCTTAGTCCACTGGATTAGGCCAAGGGGAAAAACCCAAGGGGGGGAAACATCACGGTGCACAGAACCTCACCCTAAAACCCACGGAGTCCCCATGCTGTGGGGCCCCGAAAACAGGGAACCGAGGAGGATTAGCAGGAACAGAATTCCCGGGACCCTGAAAAGGCGGGGGCAACCTTTTCCCCAACTGAACCCAGAATGACTCCTGCACCCCAGAACCGGGGACCCTTGCAGAAAGGGGTGAGAATCCCATTTCCACAAGGGGAAAGAAGAAAGCTCTGGCCAGGCCATTCAGCAAAAGAAATGCCCGTGGAACGTGGAGGAAACGGTTGACACCCATGAACCAAAAAACCTTAATAAACGAATTGAAAAAATGCAACTTTAAAAACTTTTAATAAACGCGTGAATGGAAAAAAGCAAATATAAAATTTCCCACTTCCTAATGCCAAACCTGAAATAAATGGTCCAAAACAAATAAGCAAATTAAAGCCATAGTTCCAGAAACCCCTCAAAATGTAAAAAAAGTCCCAAAACCTTCATACTAAAAGGGAAAAAACAAAAGGCCCTTTTGCTAGGCAAACAACAAAAACCCAATTTAATGGAATTTTAAGAATCACATAAAAAGGGGACAAACCTAATTTAAGGGGCCAAAACCAAAACAAGGGAAAACAAAAAGAAACAAAACCCCAAATCAGACGGCCTTTTAGACCCCCTTTTTCGCCAACAGTTTTATGGGGAAAAAATAGGGGAAATTTCATATCCGCAGGCCAAAAGTCCAAACCTGAATAACCACCGGGTTAATCAAATTTCATTTTGATGACAAACCCCCCTGAATTGAATTTCAAGAAAATGAAAAAAAAAATGAGACACGCCCCAAATGCAACAAAGGCAACGGCTCTCCATAACACCTCACCAGTGCCACAGGCTTTTGTTTCCATGCCACACCACTTTGATGCAGTAATTCATGAAAAAGAGCCCCGACCAAGTATTGATGAAATTACTGTA
>JARQOC010000004.1:165585081-165645129 GCA_033576535.1 Allobates femoralis | reverse complement strand
ATGCCATGTGGGACCATATGACTTTTTCTATGATGGACTTGGGATTGACACAGATTTATATCATTAATATCTGATCCCCGGATGACTTGATCTAACTATGGGGGTATGTGGTGTCTTTGAGTGGAGTTTTTTGCCCCTCTTTTCCCACCCTGCGGGGTATTTTTGATGCAGGTTAACAGTAAACAGCTTGCCCACTACTTTGCCCTAAACCAAAATGGCGGAACCGCTTCGCCACTTCCTGGATGGGAGAAAAAGAATATTTTTTTTCTTTTTCTTCCATCCAGGAAGTGGCGTGACATGCCCCTTGCAGTGCGACCTCTGGCAGCACACATGATGACACACTTTAGGTAATGAGAGCCCTATAAGAGGTCTCACTTTGCACTCCTTCCCCACCCCTTGGAAAAGGTCACGAAACACGTGTCGGGGTCGCTCCCCAGACACTGAGGGTCACTTGGAAATACTCACGGGTGAGTTACAGTGGTAATGAGGTTTTATACTTGTCACCTGTGGACGTTGTGATTACTACACTGTTTATCATGTTACTGTGCAATAGTCCATGGATGTAATATTGACTTGTCAACCTCATTGCACTGCACTCTGCACTTTATACCTTCCATGTATTAATGCTTTTGACCACTGTGTCAGTCTCCTCTGGTGTCATGTACCATCCAATCTGTACGTTCCCAGTTATTTGTACTTGCAACTGGCCTTGTTATTAAACTTTTGCACAAGCATAGCCATTGTTGTATGCAACTGTTTACTGGGTTTATTACGGAGGTATTATCACTTTTTTCACTTGTTTAAAATAAGTGTACCTCATGTTTACGTCCATGATCCCCTGGGTTTTTTATTTATATGATGCTTATGTATGTATATGTAGATGTTAAAATTGTCACATTGGAGCAGTTATCTTCCATGCCAGGTTATGTTATGTTTACAAGGCCCACTGTATACCAGCAGTTGGCTTTCAGTCTGTAAGAAGAACGGCTTAAAGTCATGAATAAAGGGGAAGGCAGAAAATGTATCTTCTTTTGAATTAAAAAACTTCTGGGATGCTTTTGCAGTATGTTTTGGGTCATTGTCCACTGTTACTGGGGAGAGCCATCCAATCAACATTACTGAATTTGATTGTATCGGAGAATAATAGTATAGCTCTTTAAATTTCGATATTCATCCAGCTGGTTTTATCTTCAGTCACATCATCAACACTAGTGACCCAGTGCTAGGCATGATCATGCTATCACACTGCATCCACCATGCCTTACAGAGGATGTGGTGTGTTTTGGATCATGTGGTGTTGCTTGTTCCAAACCTTCTCCATATTTTCTTTTCCCCATCCTTCTGGAACAGGTTGATACTTGAAACACCTATTTCCTAGAGAGTGTCCTTCAGGTGAGTGAATGTTGTGAAGGTTTTTTTTCACCATGGAAAGGATTCTGTGATTATCTTGTCTTCCATGGACATTCAGATCTTATTGCGTTCCCAAGCTCACAAGTGCAGTTTTTTTTGTTTTTCTTTTTGCAGAAAGTACCATACTGTTAATTTGGACACTCCTAACATTTCTACGTCTCTGATAGATTTTTTTTCAGCCTAAGTATGACCGGTTTCTCTTTCATTGAGATGTCCTTTAAGTCATGCTGTGATTTCACAGCAAACAACTTCCAAATGCAAATGCCAAACCTGGCGTCAGCTCCAGACCTTTTACCTGCTTAACGGATGATGGATTAAAAAGGCAAAATCCCATGCAGCCCATTAAATAGTTTTTAATTGTCAAGTTACTTTTGGTCCCTGGAAAAGGTGGCAACTACATATTAAAGACCTGTAATTCCTAAATACAACTACCGTAGGATGTGAATACTCTTAAATTAAAGCAGAGTCTGCATTTATGCCCATACGGATTACACTGGGAAACAATTTTGAACATAATTTTTGTTGAGTTCAATTTCTCTGCTGATTTAAAGTAAAATAGGCATGCTGGTTTCAAAACTGATTAGTTTTCTTCTATCACATCAGTTTTTTACTCTACAGCTTACCTTAATGTAATTACCTTTAGGCTGAATCGAGGGCAGCACTAGTGCTCTCCTTTTGGTCATTAACGAACTGCCATCAGATGGGGAGGGTTGGGGGACAACCTTAGCGACTGACAACAGGTTATCAGTTTAGGGTATTCAGTTACATGTGAGTGGCAAGAGGTTGTGTGCCACTATAAATAAACAGTAAAACATATTCCAAAAGTTGTACACAAAAAGTTTGCAGAATTTTTTTTTCACATTTTTTTTTAAATTTAAATACTTCTTTCTTTCAGATTCTCTTACTATGCTTCTTCGATGCTATGTCTCATTGTTAGTGATTAAACAGCCCTAAATCCTTTTGTTATATCTGTGTCAGTTTCACTACTCCCACTCAAAGGACGAACATCAGCTCATTTGTGAAGCAAGCAGGAAAAAACATGACATTTAAAGTGAAAATCTGCTGCAACACTACACTCTATAAGTATGTGATATAGCATAATGGCTAACAGTGAATGGCAGGGCTCTATGCACAGCTAATAAAGATATGAGGAAAAGGACATGGCAGAAACTGCTCGAGAATATTAAGAAACATTGTTGTAGCCATGTCATTTTCCTCATATCTTTATTAACTGTGCATAGAGCCCTGCCATTCACTGTTAGCCATTATGCTATGTCACGCCCAGTAGCCAAGCCAGGTTGTCCATCTTGTTGTAGCCAGGTCCAGGGACAACCCCTCAACGCCATTTTTATTTGTATATAGAGGCATAAAAACTAGTGATGGGCGAATCCTAAATTACTCGGAATCGCTTGACTCTAGCGAGTCCGAGCACAGGACTCGCTACTCGTTGCGAGTCTAGCGAGTCCAATGTTAATGAATGGGGAAGCGAGTAATAGCGAGTAGTGTGAGATTTACAAATCGCAGAAGTGTCTCGGAAGCTTCAGCCTGAAGCAATCCTAGTTTTGTCATTTATTTGCATTGGACTCGTTTACTTTGTAACTGTAATCGCTGGGAAACTCGCACAGATAAGAGAAGAGTCCTGTCTGCTCTGTGCAGCTCCAGGGTCCTAGAGCCCGCCTGCTGCCTGATGTAGCAGTGCTGAGATTGTTCTCAGTCTGCTCATTCCCTGTGCATAGACATCTATATCTATACACAGGGGATGTAGCAGAGAGGACATCGCGTTTTGGACTGCGTCGGACGGAAGAGGATTTTTTTAATTAAAGATGGAGTCCCTAACGGCTTTTTTTTTATTTCTAATAAAAAAATTTCTCTGTGTTGTGTTTTTTTAAAAACAATTTAATAGAAATTCATGGCGGTCATGTCTAATATTGGCGTGACCGCCATAAATTTCGGGCTTAGGGCCAGCTGATAATACAAAGCTGGCCCTAACCTCTATTACCCAGCGTGCCACCGCCACCAGGGCCGCTGGAAGAGCGGGATTCAGCGCCAGAGGATGGCGCTTCAATGAACGCGCCATCTTCTGGGGCGGCTGCGGGCTGCAATTTGCAGCGGGGGGTGCCCAGAAAGCTTGGGCATCCCTGCGCTGCGGATTCCAGCCCCCAGCTGCTTAGCTGTACCTGGCTAGACATAGAAATTGCGCGGAGACCCACGCATTTTTTTTACTCCGACTCCGAGACGACTCCGAGGCGACGACGACTCCGAGGCGACTCCGACTCCGAGGCGACTCCGACTCCGAGGCGACTCCGACTCCGAGGAGACTCCGACTCTGAGACTCTGACTCTGAGCCTCTGACTCTGAAATTCATTAAATAATAAAAAAAAAAATGCGTGGGGCTCCGCGCAATTTCTATGTCTAGCCAGGTACAGCTAAGCAGCTGGGGGCTGGAATCCGCAGCGCAGGGATGCCCAAGCTTTCTGGGCACCCCCCGCTGCAAATTGCAGCCCGCAGCCGCCCTAGAAGATGGCGCGTTCATTGAAGCGCCATCCTCTGGCGCTGAACCCCGCTCTTCCAGCGGCCCTGGTGGCGGGGGCACGCTGGGTAATAAAGGGGTTAATACCAGCTTTGTTATACAAGCTGGTATTAAGCCCGAGATTCTTAATGTCAGGCCACGTTTGAGCCAGCCACTAAGAATCTCCAATAAAGGGTTACAAAAACACAACACAGAGAAAATTTTTTATTTGAAATAAAAAAAAAAGCCATTAGGGACTCCATCTTTAATTAAAAAAATCCTCTTCCGTCCGACGTAGTCCAAAACGCGATGTCCTCTCTGCTACATCCCCTGTGCATAAATATAGATGTCTATGCACAGGGAATGAGCAGACTGAGAACAATCTCAGCACTGCTACATCAGGCAGCAGGCGGGCTCTAGGACCCTGGAGCTGCACAGAGAAGACAGCTGGACTCAGCTCGCAAAGAAACAGCAGTTACTTTGCGAGTTTCCCTGCTATCACTGGCACAGTAGCCAGTGATTACTCGCACGAGTCTAATGCAAACAATGGCAATCCTAGTTTTGTCAGCGTTTCTGACAAAACTAGGATTGATATTGATTTGCATTGGACTCGTGCGAGTAATCACTGGGAAACTCGCAGAGTACCGAGTCCTGCGAGTCCCTTACTACTCGCCGAGTAACGAGTCCTAGCGAGTAGATTCGCCCATCCCTAATAAAAACCCACACATACAGCATTATACCACTAGAGAGGCACACGGTTAGGACCAGATAAGACGAGAAACACCTTGGCGCGTTTATCGGGCACTTTCGCAGTGGCCACTGCTAAAGCTAAGTTTTCTCGAGGTTTTTTATATTCTTAAGCAGTAGCTCCATGTCCTTTTCCTCATATCTTTATTAGCTGTGCATAGAGCCTTGCCATTCACTGTTCGACATTATGCTATATCACATACTTAGAGTGTTTTGTTGCAGCAGATTTTTACTTTAAACATTTGTGAAGCAAACCTATTTTTTATATTTCAGAGAAAAACTTGGTAAGGGCTGCTTTACACACACCAACTTCTGAACAGATCTCTGGTTGCAGTGAAACCATGGACACATTGTTTCATTTTGTGGCTGTGTACAAATGGAACAATGTGTCCATGATTTCACTGCAACCAGAGATCTGTTCAGAAGTTGGACACAGAAGTTGGTGTGTGTAAAGCGGCCCTAAGATACATCTTGGACCCCTCACAAGGTATGTAAACAGTATGTCAACAGTTTACGATTGTGGACAAAGGGAACACGTGATAATATTCCATTTTATATACTTATGATTTGGCCAGAGTCGACCAGTTCTTTTGAATAGTGCAAACTTCAGGATAGAACAAGAAAAATAAATCTAGTATACTATATATGCAAATTTGCACTTCACTAAGGAAGTTGAGAAACTCCCATGCCACATTTAAGCAGCTTCCTCAAAGTCATAATCGCTTTCCTACAAGCTTTTAATATATTTCGCTGTCTCCATAAGGTTAATAGCAAGTTCCCAGATCTAGTATACTAGTTTACCATCAGCTCCCTGTCCAGCGCCTCATTCAGCTGAAATTCCAGTGTCAATTTTCCTTAAACTACCCTCCTTTCAAGAACAGCATTACGGTGAAGAACAAAGTGACAGCAATGATGAAGATTTTGAAATTGAAGATGTCTCAGTTGGTAAGAGATTTGACCAGCATAAATTGAAAGATTTGGCACAAGATTTGGAACCATCAAAGAAGGTTTCAAAACTTGAAGCATCAAGATTGCAAGCAAAAAACTTGCTTGAAAATGGAATAATTGCATCCTTCTTTCGATTCAGAGAAAATGCAAAGTCTCAAAGCGAATCTTAAAATGTGTCTTCCTCCTCAATGGCAATTTATTTGGTGCAGTCCCAATTCACTATTCAGTTTCTCTATGTGAAGAATATGGATACAAGGAGTCATTGAGTTGGTGCAATATAACAAACACAACTGGATCATCTGTGTTAACCTTAACATGGTTTGCTTACTTTTTAGACAGCAATGTGGATACACCAAATATCCTTGTTTTCTGTGAAAGTGGGACAGCAGAGATTTGGAGAAGGATTGGGTGGAGAGGAATTGAGAAAAAAAAACTCACCACATTTGGCCACTTACAAATATCCATTGCATTTAGCAGGACGCTGCCAGCCCTATGGTGATCTCGTGTCCGGTGATACCACCAGTCTCCTCCTTGTGGCATAGCTGGTCGCAGATGCCACAATCGCTCCCATGTCAGGGCTGCAGGAGATTGAGCACCGGTGTTGGGTGACATGAGTTGTCTCTTAGAGTGAAGCTGGCAGCGTCCTGCTAAATGGAATGGATATTTGTACGAGGCCAAATGTGGTGAGTTTTTTTCTCTATTAAAAACGTAACCTATTCGGTGAGTTTTCTAAGTGGAGAGGAATTGGCCTCCAAAGACTGACCTCAAACCTAGTGATCCAAACATTCTGTATGAGTCACTGGTTGACATAAAGATTTGTTTGTTATAGTTTTGCCAAGTGAAGGACACAGTTTCAAGGACCTCCTTTTGGCATTTCCTAGCCTGACATTTGAAAAAATATAGGCGGGTGTGTTTGATGGTCCACAGATTCGGCAGTTCATCAAAGAGGAACATGTCATCGAAAAACGTCAGAACTCCAAAACAATGCTGTGCCATCATTCAAAAGACCTTGACAAGTACTTTTTTGGAAATACACAAGCAAACAAATACTCCAAAGTTGTCCAGAAACTCTTGGGAGAGCTACAAAATTCTTGGTTGCAAAATGGGCATCACGGTGCATTTTCTGCATAGTCATCTTGGTAAGTTCCTTAAAAACCTTTGTGCAGTCATTGATGAGTAAGTAATATTTGTTACAGCAATGTATTACTCTCCATATTCATCTAATAATACAATTGCCAGATAAATCTATTTCACTGTATATAATTGTCATCAAGATGAAAAAATATGAGCAACTAAAATCAGAAGTCAATGACTGTTACATTGCCGGCTATGATATAATAGGGTGATATAATCCACCAAGGTTAATGTACTCCACAGCCACTAATGGAGAGAAGAACTTTACACATGACAAGCAGAGCAAATAGACAGAAGAATCACAGCCTTTCATAAAGAGCTTTCACGATGTCAGCTCACCTCCAGCCAAAGACAATTATTTCTGTACCGCAACCTGCTAGCCTCTTATAGAAGTGTCTAGGGCGCTAGAGTCCTGCTCATGGGAAAACCATCATGAATGTAAGCGTCTTATTAAGACATGACCTTTCGTTTCCCCTATGCTTGCCACCTATGGCAGATTCACAGCCAGCTATTCTGCTTCATGTCACCTCCATGTGATGAGGAAATCTGACAGTGCTCTGATTGAATAGCAAACTTAGAAATTAATTCCTCTTTAAAGGTGATATTCATCCAACACGTGCAGATTCATTACAGTGGGAAAATAATAGAAACTCTCAAGGTTATGAATTAATGCTGCACAAATGATCATAAGATGGCAAAATGTGTGAAATTCTGCCATTACATTGAGAGTAATATTCATAATGACAACATGAACAAACCCTAAATGAGCTGCATTATTACAGGATAATTAGAACCCAAAACCTTATTAATGTGTAAATTGAAAGGCATCATTTCATCCAGCTGTTACGTTATTGAGCAAGGTCATTCATAATTAAGCATACATGAATGTCAGATATGGTGGGAAATAAGTATTAAAATGTCATTTGATCACAGAATAGGGGCATTTGGGAATAGATTTGGTAGGTACAGATCACTGTTCCCTCTTTGTACTATGCTTTCACACGACATAACACAGCTACTATATATATATATTTTATATATATATATATATATATATATATATATATATATATATATATATATATATATATATATATATATATATATATATATACACACACACACACACACAAACAAACACACACAGTACAGGCCAAAGGTTTGGACACACCTTCTCATTCAAAGGGTTTTCTTTATTTTCATGACTATGAAAATTGTAGATTCACACTGAAGGCATCAGAACTATGAATTAACACATATTGAATTTTATACTTAACAAAAAAGTCTGAAACAACTGAAGATATGTCTTATATTCTAGGTTCTTCAAAGTAGCCACCTTTTGCTTTGATTACTGATTTGCACACTCTAGGCATTCTCTTGATGAGCTTCAAGAGGTAGTCACCGGAAATGGTCTTCCAACAGTCTTAAAGGAGTTCCCAGAGATGCTTAGCACTTGTTGGCCCTTTTGCCTTCACTCTGCGGTCCAGCTCACCCCAAACCATCTCGATTGGGTTCAGGTCTGGTGACTGTGGAGGTCAGCACCCCATCAATCTCCTTCTTCGTCAAATAGCCCTTACACAGCCTTAATGATGGTCCAACTAAACACAAACCGGATGGAATAGCATGCCGCTGTAATATGCTGTGGTAGCCATGCTGGTTCAGTATGCCTTCAATTTTGAATAAATCCCCAAGTGTCACCAGAAATGCACCCCCACACCATCACAGCTCCTCCTCCATGCTTCATGGTGGGAACCAGGCATGTAGAGTCCATCCGTTCACCTTTTCTGTGTCACACAAAGACACGGTGGTTGGAACCAAAGATCTCAAATTTGGACTCCTCAGACCAAAGTACAGATATCCACTGGTCTAATGTCCATTCCTTGTGTTATTTAGCCCAAACAAGTCACTTCTGCTTGTTGCCTGTTCTTAGCAGTGGTTTGCTAGCACCTATTTTACCATGAAGGCCTGCTGCACAAAGTCTCCTCTACAGTTGTTGTAGAGATGTGTCTGCTGCCTGAACTCTGTGTGGCATTGACCTGGTCTCTAATCTGAGCTGCTGTTAACCTGCGATTTCTGAGGCTGGTGACTTGGATGAACTTATTCTCCGAAGCAGAGGTGACTCTTGGTATTCCTTTCAGGGGCGGTCCTCATGTGAGCCAGTTTCTTTGTAGCGCTTGATGGTTTTTCCAACTGCACTTGGGGACACTTTCAAATTTTTCCCAATTTTTCAGACTGACTGAGCTTCATTTCTGAAAGTAATGATGGCCACTCATTTTTCTTTACTTAGCTGCTTTTTTCTTGCCATAATACAAATTTTAACAGTCTATTTAGTAGGACTATCAGATGTGTATCCACCAGACTTCTGCACAGCACAACTGATGGTCCCAACCCCATTTATAAGGCAAGAAATCCCGCTTATTAAACCTGACAGGGCACACCTGTGAAGTGAAAACCATTTCCGGTGACTACCTCTTGAAGCTCATCAAGAGAATACCAAGAGTGCGCAAAGCAGTAATCAAAGCAAAAGGTGGCTACTTTGAAGAACCTAGAATATAAGACATATTTTCAGTTGTTTCACACTTTTTTGTTGAAGGGATCCTGTCACCTCCAAAAATCCGCCTAAGCTACAAAAGAAGTCCATGAAGCATCCTATCACTATTCTCACACTCCTTTTGTCTCCTAAAAGCATCCTGTCAAAGTAGATAAAAACAATTTTATACTCACTCATTAGGCATTATAATTAGTAGGGGCTATATTCTTTAGCCCTTAGGGCGTGTTTGTTTTGCAGGCTCCAGGATCCACTCTCTCTCTCTGTGCTGCTTTGCTTGTGCAGGCTTTGCCCTCCCCCTCTGTGTCACTCACAGAATGCAAATTATTAGTCCTGCCTTCAGCTCCACATCACAGCAGCACAGACGTTTTTATCTACTTTGACAGGATGCTTTTAGGAGACAAAAGGAGTGTGAGATTAGTGATAGGATGCTACAGGGACATGATTTTGTAGTTTAGGTGGCTTTTTGGAGGTGACAGGATCCCTTTAAGTATATGATTCCACAAGTCTTAATTTATAGTTTTGATGCCTTCAGTGTGAATCTACAATTTTTATAGTCATGAAAATACAGAAAAATCTTTGAATGAGAAGGTGTGTCCAAACTTTCGGCCTGTACTGTATATTTCCCACCCAGGTCCGATGTAGTCCAATGAATAAAGTCTGTGGAGTATTGCTCCTACACTCCACAGACTTTGCTAACAGGCATTTTTGAGTCACACTGCGTGAGACCCGAATAGGATAAAGGGCAATGACACGTTAGACCTGCGTAGGAAGTTTTTCTGTATAAGGTGGTGAATGAAGGAAAGTGTCCATGTTTTAGTTCTCTGTGTTTTTAGCTTTCTTTTTTAAGGTTTCCATTTATTGACTATAGTGGATTCCTTTTCTACATCGGACCTCTGTAGGTTTTTTGTGTTAATAAAGTGGTAAACAAGGGGAAGTTTGGGGGAGTTATTTTAATAAATTGTATCTTTTTTTTATTACTGGGTTAGTAATGATGGTGTCTGATAAGGTACTGTCACACGGCATGAGATCACCCACAACATCGCCGAAAAGTTCCGGTTTGAGCGATGTTGAAACGACATCGCAAGTACGTCGTGCCGTATAACAGCACAATTCAACCATGATAAATCGCTGGATCGGAGTTTCCAGGTTTAGGAACATGTTGTTAAACTTGGTGATGTCGCTCAAGCGATTTGCTAGCATCGCTCTGTGTGACACGGCGATAATGTTTATAGCGATTTCGCCTATTCACAGCATTGATAAGTATCGCTCGCTGGGTTGTGCACAACCCAGCGAACGATAGCTGCTGCAACATCATGGCTGCGTCGTCTAACAAATCTCTACGTGTGACACCTAAGTAAGCAATGTCTGAAGCGAGCGCGCACCCGCGGAATCGCATCCCACATCGTTTCAACGTAGTACCGTGTGACCGTATCTTTAGACACCTCTCCACTTCTAACATCAGGGCTTGATGCTAGCTGTGTTGTAGGACACTACACAGCTGACCTCAACCCCAAAAACCATTACCTCGATTGCCAAAGCCCCAGGATCCAATCGGGAAGAGCCGAGAAGTGTGCAAATTGGAGTATCTCGTGTGATTCTCTACTTCTGGGGCAGCTGCGGGCTGCTATTTTTAAGCTGAGTAGAGCCCAGTAACCATTGACCTTCCCAAGCTGATAATATCAGCTCACAGATGTCTGCTTACTTTTGCTGATTATTAAAAATGGGAGGACCCCACATTATTTTCTTTATTTAATTATTTATTTTGTTAATGGAAAGCTGTACTGTGTATCTGTCTGTCACTTTGCACATCTATAACACCTAAAAATGATTAATTTCTTGAATGCATTTTTTCTGGTACGTGTCAACTGGATGGCACACAGATGGTCAAAATGCACTGCTCTATGCTTGTGTTTTTTATGTGCAAGAGTGAAGTGGGCCTAAAGTCAATAAGCACCAGGGCTGTGGAGTCGGTAAGCCAAACCTCCAACTCCTCAGTTTCCCTGACTCCCTCATACATGGTCATGTTTAGGTGATAAATTTATTGTAGTACAATGTGAACATCAGGCTTTTAATTAATCATTATTACAATACAATACTCAATCTACCATTTTCATAGTCATGAAAATAAAGAAAACTTTTTGAATGAGGTGGTGTGTCCAAACTCTTGGTCTGTACTGTACCTACATATATTACAGTGGAACCTTGGATTATGAGCACAATTCTTCTGGGAATGTGCTTGTAATTCAAATCACTTGTATATCAGAGCAAATTTTCCCATAAGAAATAACTGAAGTGCAGAAGATTCATTCCACAACCCAAAAACATGTACTGTATTTATATAAAATGTATAGCTTTGCAATTAATTTTAGTTTTATGGTGTATACTGTATACATATGTACGGGGAGTTAATCAGTTACAGTACCCAAACTTGGTTTAGTAGCGGTGTAACACATGCATAGTATCCAAGTATAGAGGGCTTGATGTTCAGAGTGTGGTAAACATGCAAAGGACAAAACCCAGAAGTGAGGAAAAGACAGCGATTGATGGCTTACTGTACTGCACCGCCGCATGGACAGGGTTACAGTACTGTAGAGGGGTGGGGAGAGCTCACATTTTGCTCTTATTCCTAAACCTTGCTCTTATACAAAGTAACAGTTTTTTTTAAAAAACATTAGCATTTCTCTCTCTCTTTAATATACTGTATATATCACTTGGTATAAGAGCAAGGTTTAGGAATAAGAGCAAAATGTAAGCTCTCCCCACCCCTCTGAAGTACTGTAACCCTGTCCCTGCGGCCTTCTATACTTGGATACTATGCATGTGTGACAACGCTACCAAACCAACTTTGGGTACAGTAACTGATTAACTCCCTGTACATATGTATACTGTATACACCATAGAACTAAAATTAATTGCTATATATATATATATATATATATATATATATATATATATATATATATATATACACACACACACACACACACTATATATATACACACATACTTTTTATTTCTAATATTCAAATGAACCATAAAAAGGTTTCTGGAAATAAGGTGGTAAGTCCTGCCACTTACCTGGAGTTTTTCAGATACAGCTTCACATTCTATCATCAGCTGTGGGATGACTTCACTTTGTTTCCTGAGGTCTTCAAGTTCCTAGGATGACGCAAGTGAAGATATTAGCTCTTGGTAAATTAAGTTTGATTGGATTACAAAATAACGATAATAGCTTTCCTACATTACATTTTTATGTGTATGGCAATAATGAGATATGAAAAGAGCCCACACACCTTATACAGCTAAGCATGCATGTGACATCAACAAGGGGAAAATGGTTGCAGGATGCCTCTGGTGGCAGCTATTGTCTACTGAGAATTAACAATCAAGATTTTAAAATTGTCAAAAGATGACACTATTCCTGATACACATTTCAGTGGATATCAACTGGTGCCCCACTGTAATTAGAAGTATACTGTTATGGACTTCCCTTTCCCATGGAAAGGTGTACATACTTAAAATGAAACCAGTCTGAACTTCATGATTTCAGGAGGATCAAATGAGTAGAGGTGGAATATTGGAAAAAGCACATGAACAATGGGCTCTGCTTAAAAAAAGAAAAACTTACAACTTACCCGCTGGAATCAAGCTTATGAGAAAGAGCTTTTCATTATTGATGAGGCAGAAAAGGAACCAGGGTAGATCAGGAAAAACATGGTGAACATTTGCTAACTTTTATTTTTATGCTGGTCTTAGAAGTCATTGATTGACATTGAACACGGTTGTTTTTGATCAACAAGTAAATTCAGATCGTTCTCTACAAGTGACTCTCCTAGTTTTACTCCCCATTGGGGTCACCATCTGATGGCACAGGAGACACGTGTGAGATCGCAGGCCTGTGATTTGTGGCTCAAAGCTGTCTTCCAGCTACGTGAATAAGCACCAGGTCTAGCAAATCGCTTTGAAAATAAGGTCTCCAGATTGTAACTTTTGTGAGTAGTCGCACAAAAAAAGCAGATCTAGATAGTGGGTAAGGTAGAAACTCCTGGACCTTTGTAGCTCGTGACTCTCTCTACGAGTAAAATGTGGCTCTCAAGGTGAGAAAGGTTGGTGACCTCTGCCCCAGAACATTCGAGGTCAGCGCATTATTATTTTCCTGTGAATAATTTTGTATTTGTCCATATTGAAATTCATCTGTCAAGTGGATGCCCAAACACTCACGTTTGCCCAAATAAGCTTGTAATTCAGGAACATCTGCCATGGACTGCCACAAAGTTTCCGGTTTCGGTTTTTACAATACAAATTTGCAACAACTCGAAATTTTTAAGAAGAGTGATTAGATTATTTAAAAAAAAATTGCAAAAGTTATTCCCTGCAATGAAAATAAAGTTAATCCCAAAACTCTCCTTTTCTATGAATTTCAGTCCTGCCACAAAATTACCTGTTTATATCATTTCACTTTTCGCTAGCTCAGGAGAAAGTATTAACAAGAACAGGCAGCTGATAAAGCTCTGAGATTATTAAATTTTAGGTGCAGGCTGATTGTGCCTTTGATTTTTTTAGCGCACCATACTCAAATGAGCTGTAGATACAAGAATGGAGTATGAATGAGACCAGTCTTGGAAAATTCAGAATTTTTTTTTAATGTAAAGTATTATTAGTTTTTATCCACACAAACCTCTAAGATGTGTGAAATAACATTGAAAATTCACAAGCAATATATCAACTCTGCAGATCTACCAGCAATAATTATTACTTAGTCATCGCTATACTGAAAAGTACACTGCTTCGCTCATCATTAAATGACACGGCATGCAGTGTAGAATCACCACTGGAATACTTCCAACGGAGCTCCGTACACTACTTCCCGTATGGTCAATTAGTCAACAGTTTATGTGCCAAGTTTGCTGGATTTATGCTATTCATTGGAGTAAGCAATATAATACACTTCAACACATCATAAACAATGTAAGGAAAATTAATTTTCACATTCTAAATAATAATATCAGTACTGCCTCCCAGTTCATATTCTTTTCACTTCTTCCTAGAATATTCTTTTAATACCCTGATCTCTAATAAATTATAGATGCAAAATAATTAAAGCTTTTTTTAGGCTAAGAAAACCAAAAGCTGAACTGGAATACAAGTATAACCATGCAGTATGTATGCAGGATTAATGACAGCAAAACCAAAGAAAATAAATAAAAATGAGCAAATACCCTAAAGTAAGTAAATAAATACATTGCAAGTGCATAAAAAAAAAATTTGGTGCATGGTGACATTATTTTGATCAAAGAAATGTAAAAACCATCCAACCACGTAATGGTGACCCATCGGGATGGTCCTAACCTAACATTTAGTATTAAAAACATTGCCAGATGTCAAGTGATGTAACCATGAAAAGACTGAGCATGGCCTGGGGCCCAACAGAGAACACCCAGCAATGGGTACACAATGTCCAGCTCGTATAATGCAAGCCACACCATAGACTGCAACAAAATATACAAACAAACATACAGAAAAGAAATAGCTGAACTGGAACACAAGTAGAACCATGCAGTATGTAGTGCACCGTTCCCTGCCCTTATTGGCCCGTAATGCTATTGTTCTCTGGTATACGTTTTCTAGCTTGCCTATAAAAGAAGAGGTTTTTTAACCCAGATTGATTGCTGAGAGTGAAAGATAGGGACCCGGTCCAAGAGACACACCTCAACATGGCGACTGGGTGGTGTATCGATATGGCCATATTTATAAAGCTAAGTGTCTCAATTTTCACTTTTTTTTTGCTTGGCTGAAATATTTCTATATGCTAATTGTCACAGCAGTGTGTCATTTCCTTAGTGTTGTTCTTATCATATTAACGTCACTTGCCATCGGGTAAGGTTTTTAATACTTGATGAGGTTAGGACAGTTCCGATGGGGTCACCATGATGTGGTGGGATGGCTTTTACATTTTTTGTATTATCAAAATATTGTCACCAAGTACCCTATTTTTATGCACCTGTAATTTAATATTTACTTATTTTAGGGTATTTACTCATTTTTGTTTCTTTTCTTTGTTTTTTTAGGCTAGTTTCACTCCTGTGGTGTGAGACCGAACAAGAAAATACACTCTGGGCATGCTCAGTTTGCAAAAGAGGATCTACTTAGTCGGGATTCGCCCCTTTCCGGATCTGTCTACCATTGGACCCCATTCTATTTGAGGATGCATCCGGAGGCATCCACAGGCATCAGGCTTTTAGTTGAGTTGCCAAAAAAGCTAAATCATGTGTCCATAGAGGATGTAAAAAAAAAACTGATTTAGGCTAGGGTCACATTTGGTATTGCAATTGCAGTTAACGCATCCAGATTTGGATGCGGTAACCACAATTGTCATCACACATATTTTGCAGGCAAAATGTGTGGATGAAGCCGCAATCCGGTAACCGGATTGCTCCGGATCTGTAATCCGGAGCAACGCGGTTACCATACAGTTTGCTCATCCCTACTACCGCAGGGATGAGCAAACTGTTAAATCTGTAAAAAAAAAGATTCAATATTAATAATAATTGTGGGCAACATGTCTGTATGATCAGGATTTAAAAAAAGAAAAAAAAAACACAAGTGTGACCCTAGCCTTAGTAGGATCAGGCAGACACCTGATGCCACTGCTTGTGCCTACAGCCCCATTTTAAGTATATGGAAACATGGATGATCAGAAGGCTTCAGGTTTTGGACGGATTAGAACACACACTTTAAAAATTTACCGAGTTCAGTAAGTTCACCAGGCTGGTTTTACACTTGCGTTCATGTGGGTTCAGGCTAAAAACATGTCCGACCGCATGAGGGTTTGTTTGTGCAACCATTTGCAACCGCAGCGGAATTATGCCTTTTCTGAGTGTCGGATCAGGCAAAAAAAAAAACTGCGGTTGTATCTGTTTTTTTTGCCTGATCCGTTGGAAAATTTAAACTTTACACAGTACACACCTAATGGGAGGGTGTTTTGAGGGACTCTGGGCGTGCTCAGTGTGAAAGCTGGATCCAGCCTGGCAGGATTCGCCCCTGGCCAGATCTGACCCCATTGAAGCCCATTCTATTTTTGGCCACAGTGCGCCACATGCGGTGACATCAGGATTTTTAATGAGCGGCAATATTGCAACTTTGTGTGTCCTGGGAGGTCAAAAGGATGCATTTGTTAGGAATTGGCAGGAACCTTATGCCACTGCATGTACCCTGGCCCCATTCGAAGTCTAAGGAGACAGGCCTGATCAGATAGCATTAGGTTTTAGCCAGATTAGAACTCTGGATAAAAAACTGCAAGTATGAAATCACCCTGATTACAACATTAGTTTTGACACAACACCATCAGCTCTTCTCAACCTGTACACTGGCAGACCGCACAGTTAATTTAGGATCTTTAGAGAGGGAAAAGGGTTGGTCATGACCTCTTAGATACTATGTCAAAAACATAATTCCCCTGAAGAGGAAAATGACAGTTAAGAGAGTAGGGATCTATAAGGAATTATAGGAGGCTGGGAAGTGCAAGGAAAATAAGGAAATAAGTAGGAGTAATAAATGTTCTAATAGAATTAAATGCCTGGTGGAAAATGCAAGTAGTCTTGAAAAATAAACTGAATGACTTAAAAATGGCCGCAGAGACTGCGCATGCGCAGATTGAGTACTGCGGCCATTCTCTGGAAGTCCTGGCAGGTAAAGACAGAGTTGCAGTTTGCCAAAGCCTGCAGGAACAGAGAAAATGGCTGCCGCCAATGCATATCGCCGCTATACACCCCCAGTCCTGGTCCTGCAGCCTTGCCCCCTGCACCTTTGATCCACCACAACCCCCAACTGGTAAGTTAAAAAATAACAAACAAAATTTGGATTATGAAACGCACCCTTATATTCCCTCAAAGTTTGGGGGGAAAAAGTGTGTTTTATAATACAAAAAATACTGTATGTGTCCATGCTATGTACTGTGTAAAGGCTGTGTCTGACTGTACAGGGACATGGGCTGATCATACCACATCTCCTGTGCTAAGATAATCTTATATATGAGTCCCTGCTGCAGTATGTACTGTGTAATGGATGTGTCTGACCTACATGTCACATGTTGTCACAGTGGATTCTTTTTGTGAGGTAAAGCATTTCCATGCCTGTTTTTAAAAACATTTTTACCTTAAAAAATTAATAATTTTCGATTCTGTGCTGTGATGTTTGTATACTCAGACCAAGTCCCTCTATGATGAGACACAGCCATTACACAGTAGTACAAAGCAGGGGCACACATAATATCTCAGCACAAGAACATTTTTAAAACATATCCAATTGTGGAAATTATTATTATTATTACAAGTTCTATTGATTAAAATTAACTTTGTGGGACAATCCCTTTAATGACGTAATTGATGAGAATAACCCCTTCACGACCTATGATGTAGGAGGACATCATGGGCCGGTAAGGGGTGATAGATGTGAGCTCACATCAAAGCCCCGACATCTCAGCTGATCTCATCAGCTGAGATGTCGGGCTAACAGCTCCGATCGGCGCTGTTAACCCCTTGGATCCCGCTGTCAATCACTGACAGCGGGATCCAAGGTGGCTGCGGCGGGGAACGCGCTGTTCCCCGTCTGCTCCGGAGATCCCGCAATAGTATCGCGGGATCTCCGGCGCTCACGTGACAGCCCGGGGTCCTGGCTAGACCCTGGATGCTGAAACTGAGCAGTTTCCTGTTGTGGTTGGCAGGCACTGCCAACCACAATAGGTCCGCGATTCTGGGAGATACAGATGAGCTGCAGCTCATCTGTATTTCCCAGAAGCAATCAGACTGTGCAGCAAGGTGCCTCTTAGAGAGGCAGTGTAAAAATTAGAATGAATGAAAAAATAAAGTTTTTAAAAACCTGTAAAAAAGAAAAAAATATAAAAAGTTCAAATCACCCCCCTTTTACCCCCAATCACAATAAAAATATATAAAAAAAACCACACGTTTGGTATCGCCGCATTCAGAATCGCCCGATATATCATCCTATTAAATTCTTTAATGAGAGCCGTAAACTCCGTAACAGAAAAAATGGTCCAAACGCCCAAATTCCGTTTTTTTGGTCGCTGTGTTATTGCTATAAAATGCAATAACGGGTGATCAAAATTGCGGATCCCCCCAAAAATGATATCATTAGAAGCGATAGCTCAATACGCAAAAAATAAGCCATCACACAGTCCCAGATCCTGAAAAATGAGAACGCTACGGGTCGCAGAACATGTCGAAAAAAGTCTGTTTTGTTTTGTTTTTTTCAAACTTCTGAATTTTTTTTCACCACCTAGATACCAGTAAAGGTATACATGTTGGGTGTCTACGAACTCGTACCGAAGCGCGGCATCACGTCGGTTTTACCATATAGTGAACATGGCGACTAAAATACCCAAAAAACAAACGTGTCATTGCACTTTTTTGCAATTTCACTGCATTCAGAATTTTTTTGCAATCTCCCTGTACAGTATATGGTAAAACAAATTATTGCATATGAAAGTACAACTCGTCCCACGAAAAACAAGCCATCATTATGTCTATATTGACGGAAAAATAAAAAAGCTATGGCTCTTGGAAGCAGGGAGCAAAAAACGAAAATGAAAAACGAAAAATTCCCGGTTCATGAAGGGGTTAAGAGTAAAAGTGGGGGAAAAGGAGATGCGTTTTATAATCCGGATATAGCTTTTCGGGGGGGAGTGCAGTGTGAATCAGGGTCACGGGAGGCAGGGTTGTTTCTGCAGGAAGTCGGCAGTGGCTCAAGTGGGTGATGCGGCAGGCCCAGGGCTGGATGGAGGTGGTGTACCGGTGGCCAGTGGCGGGCTCCATTGATCTCCTGATGGTTGATGTGACTGACTTCAGGAAAATGGATCTCGGGTCTCTGGGATCTCAATGTGTATATGTGCCGGATCTGCGACCAATTTCCTGAAGCCCATCACATCCACCTATCGGGAGACCAATGGCACCTGCCTTGTGCCACCTTAAAACGCCATCCTCCCAGCCCAGAGCCTGCATCACCCAACTTCTACCTAAGCATGCCATCACCAACACGCGACCCCCGCCTTTCCCCAGTAAACTACACTTAGATTGTAAGATTACAAAACAGACCGCTACTTTAAAATTAGAAAAAAAAAATGTTTTTTATTTTCCTCAGGACTACACAACATGAGAGGGACTTGGATATTCTGGTTACAAGTATGCTAAGCAACAGTAGTCAATGTCCAGGAGCAACTACAAAAGCAAACATGATTTTTGGATGTGTAAAAAAAGATAAAATCCTTTGATCCCAACATGTTATTACCCCTCTATTAATCACTTATAAGGCCACATCTAGAATATTTGATCCAGTTTTGGGCTCCACATTTAAACAGGATATTTGGAAGTTAGTCATTTTAAAGGTGGGCAACTAGATTAGTACAAGGCATGGAACGTCTCGGATATGATGGGAGGTTGGAAAAGTTGAGCGTGTTTTATCTTAGAAAAAGATGTCTCAGAGGAGATCACATGTATAAATACATGTGTGGTCAATAAAAAGGACTGACACATTACTTATTCCTTACAAAAACTATACGAAAGGACCAGGGGCATTTGCTATGTGTAGAAGAAATGAGATTCAAGTAGGTAAATAGAAAAGGGTCTGTATCGCTTGCAGGGGCGAGTGTGGGGAAGTGGACCCACTAGGCTGAACACCAATCTCGACCTGTAGGGGTGTAACTAAGCGGCTACTTTGTCTTGACTGGAGCCTCTGGTGGTGAGGTTAGAATTGTACTGTAAGATAGCCACCAGGTGCTACTCCAGGAGATCACGGTACCTCAACCGTTGACTTAGAGGGAGATGGGGAAGCAGGCAGGTACAGTATCTGGTGAGGGTAGGTGCAGCCTAGAAAGCTGTTAGAGCAGGTGTAGCAGTTATGGCAGCAGGGATGGTGCAGGCTGTGCTTAGAGTAGTGCAGCAGGGCTGGTGCAGGCTGGCACAGAGGGTATGGCAGCAGGACTGATTCAAGCAGATGCTGGTGGGTACAGCAGTACTAGGAAACAGACTAAGGTTAGGTAAAGAATGGGACTCAAGTAAACAGCAGAGGGAATGGGAACCTGACAACTAGCAGAATGTCTAGGCATAGACCATACTACTCATGCATCTCCCATAGGGAGAAGGCATCTTAAGCACTCTGTGCATCTCAGGCTGAGAAGCACTTTCGGGTGTGGCACGCAGGCTCTTTAAGAAAAGTGTACGTGTTGCAAACGTGACCTAAGTGAACTCCTGGTAGACCTGTGCAGCGTGGGCAGGCACCTGTAACCAAAAGTCAGAGACTGAGCCTGGACAGACACCATGGCTCCACTGAAGGGGCGAGTATGCAGACTATGTCAGTCTCCCTGCTTTAGAGATGCTGGGGCAGAGGCAATGGATGCTACAGGGTCCTTCACTGTTAGAGCACTCAAACTATTGAATGCCCTACTGAAAGAGGTAGTAATGGCAAGCACTATATGGCCTTTTAAAAAAGGGCTGGATGGTTTCCTCAGCAAAAATGGCATTGTGGGTTATAGACAATTTAGTAACAAAGAATGTATAATGGAGAAGAAAGGTTGATCTTGATGGCCCCAAGTCTTTTTTCAACCTATGTAAATATGTCATGTGTAAACATTACGGAGAAGGGCAGCAGGGGGCAATATTACATAAAATGGCAGTGTATGGGGAACATTATAGAGAGGAGAAAGTGTGGCAGGGGATATTTTCCGCAGGTAGTACACTGAGGGACAATTATTCCGGGGCACAGCATGGGAGATATATATTTATGGAGCAGCATTATGATGCTTTTATTTTTAAGGGCACAGTGTCAATTGGAGACAAAAGAGATGTATTTGGATCCAATTAGAGGTGGTCATCTATATGGTATCTGAATGTTAATGTTTATTTGCGATACTGCTGGTATCTCTTCAGTAATGTGGTACCTGTATGGTCTACTGTCTAACAATGGCTGCTGACAACATCTCCTAGTAACTCCTTACCATTGTTAAAGACATACTGGGAGTTGTAGATTCATGTGATACAAGTATAAATGGGGCTGACCTGAAACTGCAATTGATCACTGTACTAAGCTTGGTGATGTATTCCTTCAGAGATAGTGGTTCTTCTGCTGCTTTCATGTACGGCCAGTGGTTCTGATCATGTAGCATTCCATCACATGCCTTATGTTAAAAGAAAATAACCTCAAAAACGTAGTTTTGAGATTATGAGGAGGATTTGGTTGACATTTTGTCTAATTCTTTGGAGAATTAGTACAAGTTTGGGTGTGTTCACACTGATTTCTGTTTTAGCAGAAATTGTCAAAATCCTTTGCAAATACTCAAAACTTGGTTCTGATTATTAATGTACTGCTGCCAGTGGCTCTGCTGATATACCCATGTAAGTACCCCTTTTACATTTTTTTGTGGTCCTTCGTAATTAAATTATAATGACAAAGTGGCTCTTATACAAAAAAAATGTTGTGCATCCGATATATGGAATATCTGCATATCCAGTTAATTCAAGTGTGTTCTATGTTCTTACTGTACACAAGACACAAACATTAATTTACAGTACAGATTTTAGAGAGATATTTTTAATTTTTAATTTTGAAGACAATGTTTTAAGATTACAGACAAATCCACATCCTGAATACAGGCACTGCACAGCTAGTAATAAACTTGAGAGACCAAAAGAACAACACCCAATATAATTCAATTTTATTAGTGCTATACATATACAGTTGTAATGAATAACACATGGTCTCCATAGGTCATTTTACATCAACATGATTGTAACTATCAGTATCAACGTCAATGAGGGAGTCTTTTGCTCTGCACATTTCCCCCCTTGTTCCGTCTCGGGGTTCGTTAGCAGGGCAGAAATAATTTTCAACCAGAATCGGTTTCCACGGTAATACTGATAGTCACAATCATATTGATGTAAAATTACCTACAGGGACCACGTGTTGGTCATTAATGTATAAGGATAGCTCTCTTAGCCCTGGGAGTGCTAGTGTTCACAGTCTTTTATGTAAATAATACACAGCCTGACTATTGTTTAGCTGAACTCACATCTTCGGTCCATTTGGATTTGCGTGGTTAATACATGCATTATCATCCAACTAAGATATTTGACTTTGTAGGGTTGCCTATGCACAAGCCCTTGCTTTTTGGATCAGGGTCTCACTCATATGTGGCTATATGCACTTCCCAGCGTAGTGTAGGGCATATCAAGGTGCGTCTATGCGAAGTAGGGGTGCCATTATTATCCTTCTAGGGCGCTGACATCTACATCTAGGTAGGGCATTATTTAGGGTACCATTGCCCTTACCCTTCTTAGTTGTATCCAAAAACATTTATCTTCATCTACCTGGCTTATTATGTCACAGATGTATATATAATTGAGCACTAATAAAATTGAATTATATTGGGTATTGTATGTTTGGTCTCTAATAATAATACCCATACATTTCCTTGGTTTGAAATTAGTAATAAACTTGTTACGCTTTAATTAACTGTATTTTAACAATAAAATGCTTAGGCACAGCTTTTCCATTGCATATTCTGTCAACAAGGCATACCCAGCATTCAATAGACGTGTTAGTATTAATAGGATTTTTGTGCTACTTTACCATTATAAAGCTATATTTATATGATCAGCAGGCAACTAAATCGCAGTGTTCCTTATCAAAATGTACTATTTCGGCTTTTCCATAGAGTGGAGTTGAATATAACGTACATAAAGTGCTGGATGTGTATTGAATCTTTATAGCTGCTAGTGTCACGAAGATCAATGTAAAAAGAATGTCCTGCCTCCCAATAAGCACAATCCAAAGGAAAGACAAATTCAATCCAAGCAAAAATGTATTTGGGAAGATGATATTTTGATGAGTTGATATATGGCATGTGTATAAGTGCTTGTTGTTAATGGATGAGTGTCAAGTGACTTGATCATGTCAAGGAAATTATCTGGCAACAATGAACTGGACATTTGTGATTGTTTGAATGTACTGAAGCTCCATTTTGGACTTCTAAAATGGACTATAAGATGGCGTCGGTAAAGGCATGCATACGTTGTTTTTCTGTAAGAACATGTAAACATGTTTTGATCATAACCCTCAATAACCCAATCTGGTCAAGATAAGACAAGCCTGGAGTTTTGTGGGACTTTCCATAACCTCATCCATCCTGCCAATTCTTGGAAGTATTGGAGACGTTATGAAGAGCCAATCAATGTGCAGTAAACAACTGGGTGTAACCAATGGCTTTGAAGTAAACAACTGGGTGTAACCAATGATTTTAAAGTGGTATTAACACATGTATTATCATTTGCTTATATAATAAACCTGTGGGGTGCCACCCCTCTGGAATCCCTGACTTTCAACCCGAACTGCTGTCTGGTATATTCCCCTATGCACATTAATATAGCCTCCACGACACGTTGAAAGTACTATTGGCAGAATTTCCATCACAATCAGAATCCATGAGCCTGTGCTCTGATTTCTGTCTGTCAAGGCATAGCAGATACACCTTTTCTTCCGGTGTTAAGTTTCTGTTATCCTTTCTTTAGTTCTAGTAGGGTAACAGGTGTGTTCATTTACTCATTTGTCTGCCCACGCACCTTTTGGGTGCGGCTATAAATACTTTCCCCCTGCTGACATTTCCTACTAGTGATATTGTCATTTGGATGTCTGGCTATACTGCCTTTTGTTTATGTCAGTTAGTGAAAGACCAACTAGAATTCATCTTTGTTGTTTATATTCTTCACTCTGCACCTATCTTCTGTTTGTTGTCAAGAAGTAGGAGGCATATTCTTTAACAGTATATACCTTATCAAATATTTGTTGTGTTTTTTTACTCATTCTGGGATCACTTTCTGTGAGGAAATGCAGCCCTCTGGCACCTTCTTACCGTCGACAATCAGAGAATTGAATGAGGATAAGTAAATGAGGCAACGGGCTGCTCTGCTATTAGTCGATTATCAGATAATTGAGGTGCTCATAGTTAGGGTATTGCATATATCAGCAGTCCCAGCATAGGGAATGCATGTATACTTCTGGACAATCACTGCCAAAGTTCCTCAATAACACAAGGATAGAAATGCTGCCATCAGTTCCTCTTTGATATAAGTCCGGTCCCTGAACAGGCTTATACCGGGCCAGAAACCAGCCCACGGTAGCATATAATATTAATCGAGTGAACGAACGTAGGGATTTGTGAATAGAGATATAACAACAACCCAGGATCGCATTTTAGATTTAATAACCAGATTACAGTCAGATATGCAAATAAAAGTAGTAGGTTACAAAAGGCATTTGCAATCAAACATATATCAGTTACCCAATCCTTGGTTGCTGGCAGCTACACAGAGGCAGAGTAGAGCCATTGGGGTTTCCTTGGTTACTCCCAGCATGCAACATGACATCCTCCTTGAAAAATCAACCCCCGAGAAATGTGGCAGGTACTTTTTATCAACCTGTGAGGCACAGCCGGCATGGTCCCATGGCCGGTGTGCATCACATGGGTTACCGACTTAGGAACCTGTGCCCATGAGCCGGTTTAACTGTGAGCTAACAGCTGAGAGTGAGTGCTGTAATCTTATCCGGTACACAGTGTGTTAATAGCGAAAGTAATCATGAGACCAATGAGCGGCTGAAAGAGCAAGGTGTGCTAAAGGCTAACAGCCAGTGTGGGTGTGTCAGTGTGGGTGTGGCAGCTAAGATAAGAGCTAGCCGGGTGCTGTGTGAATCAGAACAGGACAGAGATCAGATCAGACCAGAGGCGGATGGGAATGAGAGCAGTCCTGAGCTCTGTGATGTGCAGTTGTGAAGGGAGCATGCCAGCTCCATACCAGTGGCCGGGAATGGGACGTTATGGCTTCTAGAGTGGGGAAGCCGTGGCTGACCCAGGTGGACGCTGATCCGGACGTGTGGCGAGATACGTCCGGGAAGGAGCCCCTTGGGGATGCTTGGTGGACCTGTGACTCAGGTTGCTAGACCCAGAACCGTGCCCGGTAAGACAGCAGTTCTCATATGCTAGAATGAACTGTGTACCAAGTGTGAATCATGCCAGGTGGGTATAGCGGTCATTGGGTCCGACTAAACAGTCAGTAAAGGGACCCGTTGAAGTATATGTGTATGTTATGGCTCAGCTAAAAGGGCCATGCATGAGGTCGGAGGGAGAGACCCAGAGAGTGTGGATAATATTGGAGGCGATCCGTCTCGTAGGGACGAGAGGGAGGCTTGGCTGTACCTGTCCCTCTAGCAGTGCCTCTAACGGTGTGTATGAACCTGGGGCCAGATGCAAGGGTTAAGAGGGCTCCTGAATTGTGGAACCAAGGCTATCCTGAAGGGCACTCGACTCAGGCGTGGGGCACAGTCGACCTGGAGACCTGCCACAGGTTGGGGGTTTGGTGGCGGCTGCCGGGTCTAAAACACGTGAGGAGGCCTGGGTGATGCAGGGTTTTCCCGGTGTACTCAGGAAGTCCAATCGATGTTATGGACCCAGAGGAGCCGCAGTCCATGGATGTATTATGATGGGCTGTAAGCGTGTGTGAGGACATATGTGATCCTTGGAGGTGTTAGGATGGATCACATGCGGTGTGTAAGGGCCCGATCAGGCAGGAATCCTGTACTATGGGCTAGTATTAAAGTGTGTGCTGGGTAAATAAAGCCAGGCGGCTGGTACCGCCATTGGGACCCACAGGGCCCGTGGATAAGTGTAGATAACTATTTATTATGTAAATGTTATGCGTATCATCAGGGCGTATGTAAAATTACCCTGGGTGATCAAAGGAAAGGTGGTGTATCGTGGATGACTCCTGATGGCTGATGATGAAAGGGCCATGCATGAGGTATCCACGAGTTATCTGCCATTGGGACTGTTAGGTCACAAAGGTCCTGGTGATAGTTATGATGAATGTAGGGGTTCTATGTTATATGTAATGTAATGTGTAATGTAATGTATTATGTGATGTGCTATTCTAGTGTAATGTAATGTATTATGTGATGTGCTTATGTTCAATGTTTAATGTAATACCCGGGTTATGACCTGTATGTGAGAAATAAATGGGTAGTCAATGAAAAATTATAAGCACGTCTTTGTGTCGCCATACAGCAAGCGAGGTCCCCGGGTGCTACCTCACAAACCTAAGATGCATCCACCAACCTCCTGTCTGATGACCTAATGTGGGCTGGGTTTGGAAGGGGGTTTTTGAACTACAGATAAATATTAAATTGCAGCCTCTCTCATATCTCTGTCACAGAGCATCACATGCGAAAGATATTGTGGCCATATTTTCTATTATGAAGATAGCTTTCCATTGATAGGACAAATAATATGTCTTAGGTTATCCCACTGGGCAATGTTAATATGGGCGTATAGGAAGGACGCACAGTTAAACATATCTATTATGATCCTATGTCTCTCCTAATGTCGAAATTAATGTCAGTCATATTTGTATGAGCCACATGCAGCTTAATATTTAATACCTGTTAACTGGCCCCTAATAAGTTTAACAAAACCTTTTTAAGTCAGCACCCTTATGTCTTCCGGAACAGAGTTCTCTGCCCTTGAATACACATGGGGAAAGAATGGGGTCATTTGCTCTGCATGATGTCAGAGCTTCAAATGGGAACTCTTCCTGAGTTTTAATTAAAATTGACACCTTCTCTTACGGAAACCGTTCGGTCTCCTGAGAAAGGAGTGGGTGAGAGTGGAGCGGCTGATGTGTCCAGCTAACAGATGAAAAAAATATCTATGATTTACAACTATAGAAATATTTGGGTTTATGATTGATTGGAATGTCTAAATATCTTCCATATTCTGACTTCTTTTTCCTATCAGAGACTAGGAGCCTTGGCTTCGTAATTACTTTTTGACACATGCTGTTGCACCTCTAGGGATACCCAATATGCTGAATGCCGAATTGGGGGTTGAACCCCAGTGTCCACGTGATGGATGGCTGACTCTTCGGTGTCGGCGCAGGAGATTTAAACAGCTGTCAGATCAGCTGTTTCTTCAAATCTCCCGCGCCGACAGCATCGGGAGATCTCTGCTGCTGATCTCCAACTCCCGGCCGCCGTAAAGATTGCTGATTATCTGGCCGGCACCATACCGATGTGAACGCATGCGGAGATTCTCCGCTGCGTTCACATCAGTATGGCAGCGTTTGCCCTGTGTTTGCGTCTTCATGCCCTCCGCATGCAGACACAAACACAAATGTGAAACCAGCCTACAAGATGGTGGATATATCATGGCTACAGGGCAGGTGTGGGGCAGCAGTGCTCAGTCAGAAAAAATATACTGTACTTGAGATTAATACTCCATAAGGAGAATAGTTATTCCCTTGACCTCGTCAAAGCCCCTCATACAGCCATATCAGATCCCATATGCTTCATTGAATAGGGACAAACACCCCGAAATTAATCGTCTGCAGACTGGGGTTCTGATGGCATAAATTATAAGTCATATTAAAAGGCTCGTTAGAGTCAATTTTGACTTTTACGATTGCTACTTTCAATAGGTGGCGCTAAAGCTCGTCTACTTCTTCCCTGAAGTGACAATTTGCATATTTTCCAGAGAAGCCTTGCAGCTACGTTTTCTCACTGCTACCATGCAGTATTAATCTCCAAAAGAAGAATAGTTATTACCTTTACCGTAGTGCCGAAGACTCTTAAGTATGATTCTTCTCCTCTAATTCCCATTTTTGCTTCCTTTTGCAGCCCCCCAGGCCTTACTGCCAACATTTTTGTAACTGTAAAGTTCGGATCCCCATAGACTTATATGGGGTTCTGATTCAAGTTTGGGTTAAGTCCAGCCCCGAACCTAGACTTTAACAAAAAAGTCCAGTGGGATCCACAGAACCCAAACATCTGCGGGTTCACTTATCTCCAATACTAAAATCTAATCAGGACTGGACATCAGACATGATCTTCTGAAATTGACATGTTATAAGGGTGGTGAAACAAGTGCTTCTATTGCAGTGACTAAAGGAAAGCTATAATACTGTTGTGGACCAATTATGCCTTGGAACTTGTGCCTTGTCAATCACCTAAATGACACTATTCTCAGGCACACAATTATTTTCATGCTGTTCTATGCATTTTCTTATGCCACTGGGGATTTTTGGGAGAAGAGTCATCGACAATGTCATTTTATGGACTCTCTCCAGTAAGACCAAAACATTAATAATTCATGTTCTCCAGAACACAATATACAGACAGATAGCACAATATAAGGAAAGGAGTATACATAATGTCATGTACCACAATGTGATACACGTCCCTTACCACTTTTCTTATTTTTGACACCAATCCCTGTAAACCTCCATAGAAACTTTTAGGCTATGTTCACACAGGGTTTCTTGAGACTTTCAAAAACCACAAGTTTTCAAAAGGAAACCACTTTAGAGAATACTCCTTTATTGAGGGAGTTTTTGGTAGCATTTTTCTTTTCCTTAAGCAGTTTTGAATAGAGTTAAGGGAATGTAATTGTAATGTCTTCACTGGCGCATCCCACCTAAAACCCGCCTGAATAAATGTTTCAAAACCGACGCAAATAATGAAGATAAGGCACAGCAATATAAAACCGACATTGATGTGCACACGATCATTTATTTATTTTTTACTTTTAATAGCTCCAGGGTTCACAAACCACAAAGTGGTTTAAAGTAGTGTTCTTTCTTCAAGCAGCTTACGCTAGTCATACACTAGTCTACTGTAAATTCTAGAAGAAAAAGATGGCAGTGGAGCAAAACGAAGGAAAAACCGCCAGTGAAGGCGCTTTAGGACAAAGACTGCTGGCTTTTCCCTGAAGTGGCTTCATGTAGGAAAACCTTGGTGGGTTTGACAAGGTTTTAAAGACATTGCATGTACAAACTCTTAATGAATTCTGGAAGAGTTTTTTTTGTGTGAAACGGTCACATCTTGACTGCTCCTTAGTCCATGTGAATTGTTCTGCTGTTCAAACCAGAGGTTTTTTTTCCTTTGACTCAGTCAGGGTTGATATTGAAGCTGCAGCTGCTGAATGTGTGGTGGGCGGCTCTGCAGGTGGAGGTATAGGTGTAGCAGATAGAGTTGCTCTGCCTTTTACCAAGCAAGCTGAAGTTGGTTCTGCTCTGCTGAAGCTTGGCGCTTAGAACCCTGGAGATGCTGTTTTCCCTTGTCCGTGGTGGAAGATGAGATGAAGTAGTACAGGGCTGGTTGAGCTCAGGGAAAGGGTAGTGGCCCGAACCTCCTCACCATCTGGGGTACCTTTGGGAAAAAGGCTACTCAGGGACCCCAAGTCGAGAGCCAGACTTGCTTCCAAGTATCCCATGCCTGTTATACCAGCTTCCTTTCCGTCATCTGCTACACGTGTCACATTATCAATGACCCTACCAGTTTATTCTCTGAGCCATTATGTCTCTGGCTACTGCAGCTGATCAGTTTGCATAACTGATGCAGACTGTCTCTGAGAAGGTTACTGGTCTATGTACTCAGGTTGTGCAGAAGATGCAGCAAGTTGTGGGGTATCTGTCCATGGTTCATGCTCAGGCCGTGCCAGTACCCAAAATAGGTCTCCCTGACAGATTTTCAGGAGGGAGAGATATGTTTTTTGTGTTTAGAGGAGCCAGTAAACTATATTTCAGGCTTCACCCTCGTTCATCTGGGAGTGAGGTGCAACGTGTGGGGATTATAACCTTCCTTCTCAAGAGGGATCCCCAAGCCTGAGTCTTTTCCCTCCCGATAAGAGTCTCCAGCGTTGCAGTCGGTGGACAAGTTTTTCACGGCGCTGGCTCAAGTGTACAGCGAACCTGACAGTGAGTCACTGGCCAAGTCTAACTACTCCAAACTCAAGCAGGAGACGCGTCTCATTGAGGAGTATTGCTCAGAGTTTGCAGAGTGCGCTTTTCACTTAAACCCTGGAAATTGCTGTTTTCCCTTGCCGTGGTGGGAGGTGAGAGTAAGTAGTACAGAGCTGGTTGAGGAGTTGAGGGAAAGGGTAGCGGCCCATACCTCCTCGCCATCAGGGGTACCTTCGGGAACAGGGCTAGTCAGAGACCCCAAGTCCAGGGCCAGACTAGCTTCCCAGTAGCCCGTACATCTTATACCATCCTGCTTCCTTTCCCTCATCTGCTACACGTGTGATAAAAATATTCTTTGCAGTCTTTTGATTTGATAGTTCCAAGTGTAATCCCTTCACCCCTCCAGCGATTTTCAATTTTGAGTTTTCTTGTCCGCTTCTTCCCACAGCCATATCTTTTTTATTTTTTAGGCCATATAGCCATATGAGGGCTTATTTTGTTTGTGGGAGAAGTTGTATTTTTGAATTACACTAATAATTCTGCCACAGTGTACTGGAAAACAGGAAACGAATTCCCAGTGTGGAGAAATTGCAAAAAAAAGTGCAGTTACACAATGTTTTCTGAAGTTTTTTTTAAAATTTGCTATATTCAATATATGGTAAAACTTACCTGGCAATATGATTTCCCAAATCAGTAGGAGTGTAAAGATATTAAGCAAGTATGATTTTTTTATTATTATTATCTAAGTAGTGAAAAACTTGGGACTATAAGTTCCGACTAGTCGGAAGCCAGAAGGCACATTCGCAAGTTTCAGTGCAACTCTATGAGAACCAGAACGAGGCTCTCATCCCACTCCACATGTTATCACTCCCCTGTGAGTGTGACAAAATGATTTGCAAGAGTCGGAGTCATTGCCAGTTCTCTGCAAATCTCACATATGCGCATGACTTTCTTTTCCACAGGTCATTGTGCCTTTGAAGCCAGAAGAAGGCTTCTTGGCTACAGAGGCACACTGCACATGTCCAGAAGTAAAGAAGCAGCTTGATTTTTGGCTCTTCCATTGACGTCAGGCTTCTTCATTGCTTTCTGACAAATGCACTGGGCTGCTGAAGTTGAGGAGTATAAAATTGGCTTCAGAGGCGTGAGATTTGCAGAGAGCGAACGCTGTCTCTCACAGATTGTTATTGCTCCCATATAGGCATGATACTATGCTGAATGGGATGACTATGGGGAAACTAACACCCTACTGACTAGTGAAAAGGTTCATTTTCGTATAAAAAATGGTCTATAAAAATACTTTCCTTTAACAGATCTATTATCTGGCATTATACGTTAAACACTATAAAGAGTTGTTGGGCAGGATAGCTATAAAAGCATAGACAAATGTCAGTGGTTTGGAGGGCATGGGGGTAAGGCTGGCATCAGCACCCGGCATACCTGGGCAAGTGCCGGGGCCCTGGACAGTTGGTGGGGCCCACTGGCCATCAGTGACAGGCAGCTCTGACAAGGAATGGCCCATCAGGGACCCTCAGCCAGCAGATGAGTGCATTCTATAGCACTACAAGTGCACATTGCTAATTTGTATCACATGCAAATTAGCCATGTGCTTGCTCTCAGGGCAGTAGAGCTTCCTCCTCTGCTGACTGCAAGAGAGTGATGAGTCATCACCCTGTGACCTCATCACACTGGTGCAGCAGTACAGGAAGGAAGTGCAGACTAGAGCCTGCTGCAAGGATGTGGCTGGGTCCCGGGGCAACATCTGAGGAGGACAAGGCCCCAGGTCTGTGTATATCTGTGCTCTTTGTATATACTCTATATAGTGCCCTCTGTGTATATATAGTGTACATAGTGTGTTCTGTGTATATATATATATATATATATATATTATATAGAGTCCTATGTGTATATATACTGTACATAGTGTGCTCTGTGTATACATACTGTATATAGCAGGGGTCTCAAACAAGTGGCCCCCGGGGCTGTAAAGTGCGGTCCGCGGCACCGTGGACAATATAAGAATGCCGGGATCCACTGTGCAGGGGCTGCCACCGCGGTGCATTGTGCTGGGGACTGCGGCTTTATTATCACTTCCTGCGGCCGCTACGACAAGCTCCGAGCCTCCTTCCCTCAGCTACATCAATGGAAGCTGGCGGGCCAATCAGATCACAGACTCGCAAGTGACGTCGGCCAATCAAAAACATCAAGTGACGTCATACGCCGACGTCACTTGCGGGTCTGTGATCTGATTGGCCCGCCAGCTTTCATTGATGTAGCTGAGGGAAGGAGGCTCGGAGCTTGTCGTTAAAACCAATCACATCATTATTTTTCTTATGAAATTCTCAATACGTTTGATGTTTCACATGATGCCTTTGAAAAAAATAAAGTTGCATCCAAAAAATGGCAAACTTCAAAATAACCGCCATGGTCACCACCCATCTGGAAAAGTTTTCCCCTTCCCATATACTAATGTGCCACAAACAGGAAGTTGATATCACCAACCATTCCCATTTTATTTAGATTTATCCTTATAAAGGCCCACCCTGAGTAATATGAAGGCTGTGCTGGGCTATATTTATTATATGAAGGATATGTTGAAGAGATGGGTTAGGGCGGGGATAAGGACAGTGGTGAGGTTAGGGATGAGATGGGAGGGGAGAGGGTCGAGGGCACAAGTGGTGAGGTGTGATTGTGCTAGAAGGGAGGAAAAGAGTCACGGAGGGGAAGTTCCTTTTGGTCGAGGGGGGTTGGGTGATAGAGAGGGAGGGCCTAGGGGATTGGTAATCAATGGTTTCTCTGATTTTGTCGATCTTCTGTTTAAAGAAGCTGGCAAAGTTGTCGGCGGTGATGAGGGGAGAGGGAGGGGGTGCGTGGGGGACCGTTAAAGGTTATGAAAAGTTGCTTGGAATTGTGGGAGAGGGAGATAATGAGAGACGAGAAGAAAGCTTGTTTTGCGGTGGTCAGTGCTGTCTTGAAGTCGATGAGGGACTGTTTGTACAAGGCGAGGTGCGTTGTGGAGTTGGATTTCTTCCATCTCCGTTCAGCTACCCTGGACCTCCGTCGAAGTTTTTTGGTGCTGGCGGTGAGCCAAGGTTGTCTGTGTGCATGGGTTTTGTTGTATGTGAGGGGCGGCCTGGTCGAGGGCTGTGGCGAGAGTGGTGTTGCAGAGGGTGGCGGCAGTGTCAGGAGAGGAGGCTAAGTCAGAGAGAGGAAGAAGGGACAAGGCGAGTGAGTGGAAGTTAATGGAGCTTGAGGTTTCTTCGGGGGTGAGGGAGTTTCCAGAGAGGAGGGGGGGGGGGGGGGGGGGGGGGGGGAAGTATGGCGAGGGGGGGGGGGGGAGTTAGAGGACTTTGAAGGTCAGCAGGTTGTGGTCGGATAGGAGGGGGGGTTGAGTTTGCGAGGTCAGTGAGGGAACAGAGGGGGCGTGGCCTAGCTGCACATGCTGAAGGTCACCTAATTCAGGAGCTCCCGGCCCCGCGGGCTTTAAAGCGGCTATTTCAGCGGCCACATCGACCGAACTGACTCCAAAAGCTCGGGAGCCCTCCCTGATCTGATCCTGCGTTGATGGGGAAATCTAAAAATCGCCAGGAGCTGTTCCCAAACCGGGTTTCAGATTACTTCCCTCCGGGTCGTTCTTCCTCACTCTCTGCTAACAACATGGCGCCGGCTTCTCCCCGAGCGGAGCGAGCCTCCCGACGGGAACAACAATTACAGGGCTCAGCGTCAGCATCTCTACCCCCGGAGACCCCGGTCACCCTGGCACTGATGAAAGAGCTCCTGGGAGATCTTCGTTCGTCCTTACAAGAGGACATGACAACTGCCCTAACTAATTTACGAGGTGAGGTGGCAGATCTTGGCGGGAGAACAGACCATGTGGAAAACAAGCTTGCTGAGCTGATCCGCTCACACAATCAATTAATGGATGATCATGACCAGCTCCGCCACACAGCTGACTTGATCCAAGCCAAGAATTATGACCTGGAAGATAGGAGCCGGCAAAATAATGTCCGACTCCGGGGAATTCCCGAAACGGTCCCCACTGAGGAACTGCGGGCGCTCTTACAAAATTTTATGTCAGAGGTGCTCCCTGACCTACAACCGCATGATCTGAAAATAGACCGCATACACAGAGTGCCAAAACCTCCAGGGATCAGAGCTGACCTCCCCCGTGATGTCCTCGGACGCATACACTTCTATGAAGCAAAGGAAGACATCCTTAAAGGCCTGCGGTCTGCAACATCGCTTTCTCCACAATTTGCAAACCTAGAAGTGTTTCCTGACCTCTCTCCTGGAACTTTAATGCTGCGCCGAGCATACCGGCCGTACACAGCACTCCTGCGAGAAAAGAACATACCCTACAGATGGGGTCGCCCGACCCGGCTCCTCATACAAAAGAACGAGAAGCTCCATGTGTGCCTCTCCCCTACCAGAGCTGCCCAGCTACTGAAATCCTGGAACTTGATCCCATCTTCCACTGGCTCCTCTGAACAGACATCTCTACACAGCCCAGAGAAAACATCCTCCCGGCGACGCAGGATTGATCCGGAGTGGGGGATCGCCTGAACCCAGCACCGGTCGGATGTGGATTACCTTTCTTTCCTCTCCCTTCACTGGAGAGAGGAAGCCCGCGGGACTGCCTTCCTGGACTTACCATCCATCTCCCAGGTCGTATTTTTCTATTTGCTCACTCTCTTTCTCTTGCTCTGTCTATCCCTTTGATCGGCAATAGCAGATCACTATTCTCCTTCTCCTCCTCCTTTCCTCTCCTCTTATCTCCACTTATTTCAGTATATCATCATCTTAGACCTTGGGAGTGCAGCCCCGCTGAGCGAGAAGACAGACTCATTCACCTCGCTCTTATCCCACGGTGTGGGTACTCAGTTAAATCTGTAAATGTTTGTTTATAGTTTTACAACTCCTTTTTTTAGTCATATACTGACTAATGTTTTTTTTCTCTTACTTTTTCTTCTGAGTAACCAAATTACTCGCCTTGGCATACCCTGGGTTAAATGGTGTGAGTTCCCAGGTGTAGCCCTATTTTTGTACATCTGGTATGTTTTATGTAACCTTGTTGTATCCCTTCCTTCTTCCCCCTCTCTATGCGCAGAGATGTCTTTAAAATTTTTATTGATTGCTGGTATCCTCATGATGCGAACTAAATATGTATTGATATGCCGATATCTGTTATATCGCTAAATACAAACGGCCTGAATTCTCCACATAAGCGTTCACTACTATATTCACAACTTAGAAAGTCCCACCCGGGGGTTGTTTTCCTTCAGGAGACGCACCTGTTGGAGGAGGACAACGTCCGTATCTCTTTAAAACAGTTCCCTCACCGTTACTTCTCTAACGCCATGACGAAGAAAGCTGGTGTAGCAATCTTCATCAGCAACTCTATTGCTTTTGAATTTATCTCTGCCCTTAAAGACCCTGAGGGGCGCTACCTACTCCTGAAATGCCGACTGAACGACGCTGTCTACTCCCTCTTGGTCTTGTACGCCCCTAATTCTAGGCAAGCATCCTACTTGAGATCGCTGCTAGAACGTCTCACTCCCGAAATGACGGGACACAAAATTATTGCGGGAGACCTGAACGCTCCCCTTTCTAGAATACTAGATTGTTCCTCCTCCACCGATTGTAAAGCAGATTTGGGTGATTTAGTCCACTCTTTCCATTTGCATGACATTTGGCGCTACCTACACAGCACCGAGAGGGACTATACATTTTTCTCACACCGGCATAAGTCGTTCAGTCGCATTGACTATATTTTAGTAAATGACTCCCTACTCCCTCTCTGCACTAAAGCTACCATTGATACCACAACTTGGTCTGATCACGCTCCCACGCACTTGACCTTCTCCGACTCTTCCTCCTGCGAGCCAAGAGCTCCCTGGAGACTAAATGAGAACCTACTGGCCTCCGAAACCAACGTGGAGACCTTACAGGTTCAACTCTCTGAATTTTTTTTATTAAATAATACGCATGATATTTTGCCAGATACACTCTGGTATGCTCAGAAGGCGGTTATGAGAGGTCATCTGATCAAGTTGGCTGCAATGGCTAAACAGAAATATAATGCAACTCTGAAATCCCATCTGATCAAACTTAAAGCACTGGAGCGCGAATGTGCCGAAGCTCCCACCACAGCTCTCCTCTCAGACCTGGCGACTGCCAGAAACCAACTGGGTAGTTTTTTGCTATCAAAAGTAGAATATCATCTTAAAAAACTCAAAACCCGATTTTATGGCATGGGAGACAGGGCAGGCGCAATTCTGGCACGTCGTATAAAGAAAATAGAAGCTCGGTCTAGAATTAAACACATTAATTCTTCACAGGGTATACCAATACGAAACCCCATCCTAATAGCAGAACGCTTCCGTGAATATTATGAGAATTTGTATAATTTATCCTCATCCCAATCCACTCCTCAACCGACTACAGAACACATCTCATCATTCCTTGACCAAGCGGAGTTACCCTCTCTTTCTCCTGAGCAATTATCCTACCTAAATACTCCATTTACCCTATCAGAGATCATGGCGGCTATACGCTCTACAAAAAAATCTTCTGCTCCTGGCCCTGATGGCTTTACTTATCGTTATTATGCAACCTTTTCTCAAATTTTAGCTCCTCACCTTCTTTCTCTATTTCATTTCTGGCAGGAGAGGGGGTCCATTAGACCGGAAGGCCTACAAGCATCTATCTCAACCTTACTGAAACCTGGGAAATCCCCCACGGAACCGGGAAACTATAGACCAATAGCGTTGCTGAACTGTGACCTGAAATTATACTCGAAATTGCTGGCGGACCGTCTCAAGGTCGTTATTCCGTCCCTGATCGCTCCGGACCAGGTTGGTTTTATTCCTGGTCGCCAAGCGAGAGATGCCACAAGGCGGGTTATTAATCTCTTGGAGATTCTAGAGAGGAGAGATATCCCAGGTGTACTGGTCTCATTGGATGCAGAAAAAGCATTTGACCGAGTTCACTGGGGATATTTGGCAGCAGTCCTGGACAGATTCAAATTTGTAGGCAACATAAAAGCAGCCATACTAGCCTTATATTCGGCACCTTGTGCTTTCGTAAGGGCCGGAAGTTTCTCGTCTTCTGTCTTCCGTATCACTAACGGAACTAGACAAGGCTGCCCTCTTTCCCCTCTCATTTTCGCCCTTGCGATGGAGCAGCTAGCCGCAGTTATACGCGCTCACCCTAATGTCTCGGGCATCACAGTGGGTCCCGTAGACCATAGGATCAGTCTCTATGCCGATGATGTCCTCCTCTCCTGCACTAATCCTACAACCTCCCTACCCACTATTCTCTCTATACTATCTGACTTCTCCCGGGCCTCTTTCTACAAACTCAATCTATCTAAGTCTACGTTCTTTCCAGTAAACCTCTCAAATGAAACACAATATGACCTCTCTTCTCGCCTATCAATCCAATGGTCCCCACGGGGCTTTTGTTATTTGGGAATTCAAATTACCCCCCTAAAAGATATGATCAACAGTAACTACGACCTCCTGCTTTCCACACTCAAAACTACCTGTGCGGACTACACTTCATTTCAGCTCTCTTGGGTGGCACGCATCCAGACGGTTAAAATGATGTTACTACCTAAAATCCTATACGTGATGCGCTGCATCCCTATACCAATTACACAACGTTACCTTTCTCTTATACAGTCTACCCTTAATAGATTTATATGGAATTACAAAGTCCCCCGAGTAGCCCATTCTACTCTCATTCTGCCTTATAATAAGGGCGGCTTTGGGGTTCCGGATGTGGCGAAGTATTATTCGGCACTCGTTCTGGACGTAGCGAAAATATGGTGGACAAACTCCCATGTTTCACAATGGCTACAAATTGAGGCTTGCTCTGCCCCATCCGGGTCCCTCCGCCTCCTTCTTCAGATTAACTTCTTAAGACGTTATACTCCACCTAACCCACTACGCTCTATTTTGGGTGTATTAACAACCTGGCGGAAACATCAGAGACCTCATTTCATATTCTTATATCGCTATGTAACATTGAGAGCGATATCCTTTCTAATGGGTGACATCTCCTTCTCCTCTTGGGGCGAGGGAGACATTACACCTCTCTCTTCTATACTACACCAAAATTGTCTTCTACCGTATGATTCGCTTGCAACAAAACTCTTTCTTCCAACTTCCTCAATTTTCTCCTATCTGAGATTAAAGCACTTTCTCTCCACCATTGACATCCCCATTTGCGACATAGAAGAGATTTCTCTCCCGCTACAAACTCTATTCAAATGCACGAGCCCGGTGAGCAATGGTGCCTCAATTATCTATAAAACCCTTGTAGAGGTCAATAGTGCACATAAACTTTCCTATATGATCAGATGGGAATCCAGATTAAACTTTGAGGCCACCAGAGAACAATGGCTATCAGCTTCAGGCCATGCAGCATCATATACTCGCTGCATAAACCATTTGGAACAATCCAAAAAAATTATGTTCAACTGGTATTTAACACCGTCACGTATTGCCAAATTTAAAGCTCCGCTGCCCGCCCCCTCCCCCAATTGCTGGAGGGGTTGCGGGGTTGCTGGAACAGAGGTCCATATGTGGTGGTCGTGTTCATCCATCAATAACTTCTGGAAAGAGATAGAACTACTACTGAGCTCCCTAACTGGCCTCACTATTGTTCTCACAGCCCCTCTAGCACTATTAGGAATCGACCTGAATACCTTTCCTGCACCCTTAAAACCCATCATCACTAATGTATTGATCGCAGCACGTCAAACTATTGCTGCTCATTGGAGATCGGCAGACACTCCTGGGACACCTGAGGTGCTGACAAGATTAAACTCCCATTACGCGCATGAAATAGCATTAGCGCATTCGCTAAAACGCAAGACGAGAGTGGCCAACTGGTGGGATCCTTGGGTCTCTTCTAAATATAATACAGTCCCCCCTTCCATTTAACTAAGAAAAGTACCATTGTATCAGCTTAAGCGGTTACATCTTTCTGCGCATTTCCCTCCCTTCCTTACCTCCCCATTTTATGTTCTCATTAGTTCATTAGTGATAGTTTATGACTATCTTCTTTCTTTGAAATGCATTCCATGTGTTTGATATATGTATAACATTGACCATGGACACTGTATACTTTTTGTTGTTCCTGAAAAAAATTTAATAAAAATCTACTGGTTTAAAAAAAAAGTGAGGGAACAGAGGCGGGTGAAGACGAGGTCTAGCGTGTGACAGTTATTGTGTGTGGCTGAGGAGGACAATTGGGAGAGGCCAAAGGAGGAGGTTAGAGAGGGGAGTCTTGAGGCAGCAGCGTGGGGTTTATCAATGGGGATGTTGAAGTCGCCCATGATGATGGTGGGGATGTCGGAGGAGAGGAGGTGGAGAAGCCAGGTTGTGAAGTGGTCGAAGAAGGTGGACGAGGATCCTGAAGGGCGGGAGACGACAGCCAGTTGGAGGTTGCAGAGGGAGAAGATACGCACGGAGTGCATCTCAAAGGAGGGGAGGGAGGCAGAGGGGGTGGTGTAATTGAAGGAGCGAAGGAGCAGCTATTGGCCAGGAGTAGGCCAACACCTCTGCCGTGGGAGTTGCTGGGGCGCGGGGTGTGGGAGAGGGTGAGTCCGCCATAGGAGAGGGTGGTGGGGGAGGTCGTGTCGGAGGGGGTGAGCCATGTTTCGGTGATGCCAAGGAAAGAGCTTTTTGGTGATGAAGAGGTCATGGATGAAGGTGAGTTTATTGCATACTGAGCGGGCATTCCAGAGTGCGCCAGAAAGGGGGATTGGGGGAGGGGCGGCTTGGGGGATGGGTGTAAGGTTGCAGGGGTTGTGGATGTTAATAGTGGGGAATGGGCGTGGGCTAGGGATGATTGTGTGGGGGATTGTGCAGACAAGCAAAGAGACTGTATAAGCAAAGTAGCGAACATTTTTAACAAATCCCAATTGCAAAAAATTATTTTTAGCTCCAAATACATTTATTTAAGTAAACAAATAGTTCCTAAAGGTGGCCAACCATTCCAATTGTGCCAGCTTCTATGTTGGGTTAAAATTGGGAATCCCCTTTCATTGCCATCAGATGATGAGTTATCATGGATGGAGAAATAAATGGTGACCACTAGCTTTGCCTGGCAATATCTGGTGATCACTTGAAGAAGTTTCAGTAGTGTGGCGCACAGCAATAAGCTGATCACTGTGACAGCCATGTTGTGAGGAGTTCTGTTACAGTTGAACAAGGTCTTGTATGATATTTAAGCCCATAGAGCTTTTAAGGTAAGATGACATGAAATATTGTATAACAGTTCAACTTACAGCTTCCTTGTCCTGAATTTCAGCTTCCAGCTCTTGCAATCTCTTACTGAGCTCTTCGTTTCTCCCTCGTTCCTTGTCTATCTCGTCACATTGCACTTCCAGCTCTCCAATCTTGAAAACAAAACCCAGTGGATAGATTTGTTCAGAACAATGAAATATTAATGTTTGGAGCACACTGGAAAGAGATCTGACACAGCCTGTCTATATTGTCACATAACCATAAGCTTTGTACAGTTCATTTCAAGCACCTTTTTGCAGAAATATCAAACATTTCTTTTTACTTCCCAAAACTCTTAAAACAGTTGTACCTTAATTAAATATTACATCTCCCTTTTGATTATGCATGACAATTTTTCAACTGAGAGAATTAAACAAATGCTCATGTCCAAATATAGCTGTTACATTAATTATAATTATATTAATAATTATTGTTATAATGCCCCCAGGTGTTTGCATTCTCTCGCAGATGGTCCATCTATCTTATCCGGTTTTGGTGAGATAACACTTATTATTCTTATTGATTCAGCTGCATCAACGCATGAACTACTTCACATGTACACAATCCAAGTAGTGGAGCTACTGAGCATGTGCGACCTCTGGCCTTGAGACATTGAAACAGCAGCAGCAGGCAGCATGTAATCACAAAATCTAGACCCCCGGAAACTGTTCTTTTTTATAATTAGTCCAATTAAATACATTTCTCTCTTAGATCACAAAAAAAATATATAAATCAGAGGACCCGCAAGCGGGAAAATATACAGTCTCACACACAGCTTCTGAGTTCTATACCTGGTTTACTTGGTGTTTAATGAAAAATGCCGCCAGATACTGTCCTTTGCCATTTCTCAGTCCAGTTCGTTCTCGGAGAACCGGGATAGCTCATCCAAGACACCTCTTTATGTTCCTTTCTCTAGGTTCCCAACCAGCCCTTCCATCCGATTCCGGTGCACGGGTGGTTCTCTCTGCCTCTGCCCCTAGTACTCCTTCTGCCTCTCGTGCTTTCAGTTGTTCCACAACCCAGGACAAGCTCCTCATTGCTGAAGTCCTCCAGATCCTCTCTCCTCGACCTCTCCCACTTCCACTCTCTTCTCTCGCCTAGCACTCTCTCTCTCTTCACTTCCCACCCCACACTTTCCTTCCACCCACCATCCCTGGGACCGAATGTGTTGGGTGTTTGGTAGGGGTCTCAGACACAGCATCCCATTTCCCTAAGAACAGAGATACCCATAGAATGGGTGCAGTTCCCTTGTGGTGACCAGACCACAGGGGTGCCACAGAAGCTGTATGGAATCACTTTCTACTGGCAATGAATCAGTGATATCACCAGCAGTGAGTAATCACTTTTCCTATGTTCAGATAGGGTGTAGCCCATTGGAACACAGGGGAAGCAATTAAACAGTGGCATGTTTCGACCCTCTAGTGAGCAAAGAAAAATAATGAAAGATGACCCCTTTCAGTGCTGTGGTGTGCAAATATGGCTGCCACAACGCATGATAGGAGGACATCAAGACGGAAGAGGATGATGGATGGGACTTCGCAATTATGCAAGTAGATTCTGTAAATAGATATATTGCTGGACTCGCATTTTCAGAATACCATGAATAAGGCATTGCCGAAATGCATAGAGTTTTAGGAGTGCTTTAGAGGGGGAAGGGGGCTTTTTTTGGTCTGGTGTTACTGTAACTTGCATATACACTTGGAATTTCTCAGAAGAATAAAAGCATTATAGGTGAACTCCAGTGAGAGAAAACATTTTAGTACAGTTCCTGCCCTTCTACATGATGAAGCAGAGCCGCACACTGCAGTTTTAGGATCTATAGATCTCTTATAATTCAATAAAATCATACCTGCTCCTCTTCTCTGACCCGCACCTCAGGGAACTCAGAATTTTCAGCCTGGCAGCTTCATGTAAGAGGAAAAAGCAGGAGGTGTGTCAGGGGTGTGGATGCTGGAAGCTGCAGGATCAACCTACATTCCAGTGAGTGATGATGATGATTTATTAAAAGATGGAAAGATAAGAAGATACCATGTTTTTATGGGGAAGGGGACACCATGTAGAGCTTAATCGATCAATGTAATGATTTGCCTCTGCTTGGGCCCTCACAATAACAGTACACACTATGCATGATCATATAGCAGAGTATCACATCATGTATTTGTATCTTCTTGGTGACATGATTGCAATTTGAAGCCTGGACCCCCCCCTGTCACATAGGATGGTATATCAGGGGCTGGATTGTATGTGTGAGCATGGAGCTGGTGGCCCATGCCCCCACCACGTCCCTTCCCAATACAGAAATGTGAGGGGGTGTGAATGTAGGCTGAGCCTGCAGCTCCCAGCATCCACGCCCCTAACAACTCCTCTTCTCTGCTCCTAGATGAAGCGGACATGCATAAATGGTTCCATGAGGGAGGGGGGAGATCAAAGGAAGAAAAAGGTATTTTCCAGGGCCACTGGACCATACTGACAGCGACTTTATTAGAACATATTAAAAACACTTACATCCCGCCGGACGCGTTTCGGACAAGGTCCTTACTCATCGCCGATGAGTAAGGACCTTGTCCGAAACACGTCCGGCGGGATGTAAGTGTTTTTAATATGTTCTAATAAAGTCGCTGTCAGTATGGTCCAGTGGCCCTGGAAAATACCTTTTTCTTCTGAACTGATTGGTGGAGCCAGCCACTGTTCCAGGTGCCTGGGAATCCGATGAGTGTTGAGGTGAACAGCTTCCTATTCCCCACCCCCATCAGCTGTGGAGATCAAAGGAGCAGGTATGATTTTATTGACTAAGAGATCTATAGATCCTAGAACTGCAGTGTACAGATCTGCTTCATCACATAGGTGGGCAGGAACTGTGCTAAAACGTTTTCTCTGACTAGAGTTCCCCTTTAAGTTTTTTGAAATTCCTGTCCAGTCTTTCTTGTTCACTGGATCTTATTCTGCATTTGTTGAGACTGGAGCAGAGTCCCTTTCCGTGATAAGCATGTGCTACGACCAGGATCATTGGTGAGCTGTATTATTCTATTCTCCGATATACCACTTCACTTAGTTTAGAAAAAAATACTAAGACAGATTCAGCTTTTAAAACAGTGAACACACTGAACTGTGGAATACAAAAGGAAGTTGTTATATGAAATATTATAAAATCACTTTCCATTTATTTAACAGGCTCAAGGAAATATTACAGATAATTGGAGATAGCAGGAGGGGCGTATGGATCAGTGATGGTTCTTAATAAATTGTAAATGTATGGGGCCAACATGATGCATGTTAGGACATCATAAACCTGTTAATAAGGACACTGCAAGCGAAGAATGAAAGTTACATGAGGTACAAAAGTAACAATGACATAAAGGTGAGAAAGAACAAGAGAAAAAAAAACATTAAAGCTTCTGGTGATCTTTCGTCTGTATACCCCCCCCCCCCCACACACACACACTTTTAATGCATCCGGAAAGAGCTGTTCTATTTGAAAAGAAGTTATTCCTGTGTCTGTGAATAGCAAATTTTGCCTGGCATCAGTGCATGTGATGGCATGGTGACCACCAATGCTGTGCTTCACTTTGAGAATCTTGTAGAGGGAGCAAGGCATCTTTGGATTATAGAGGCAGCATATTATACAGAGACACAAAGACAGTATTATCCAGAACTAAGAATTGAAAAGGATTTTACAGAGAAGTGAATTCTACTAAAAAAAGATTAGGGAGATTAAAAATCAACATATAACAAGCAGGATAAGGAATTTGAGGTCTTCCTTGAAACCTTAAAGGGAACCAACCAACTCAGATCACCCTAATACACAGTTAGTACATGTCCCTGCACCCTAAGGATACCTTTCCAGCACTGTTTTTGTGTAAAATCTTGCATTAGTATAACTGATATAAAGAGTTTATAAACTTACTAGCCTGGTGACTTCTGGGCGTATCCCTCCTTCTGTTATACTTCAGGGCTGTGCATTGCATGGCTGTGCTCCCCCTCCCTCCGTGCCTGCTGCCCTGCCCTGATGGGCGTGATCGTTATCTCCCCTGCACAGAGGGAGGGGGAGCACAGACATGCAATGCACAGCCCTGAAGTATAACAGAAGGAGGGATACGCCCAGATGTCTCCAGGCTAGTAAGTTTATAAAGTCTTTATATCAGTTATACTAATGCAAGATTTTACACAAAAACAGTGCTGGAAACGTATCCTTAGGGTGCAGGGACATGTACTAACTGTGTATTAGGGTGATCTGAGGTGGTTGGTTCCCTTTAAGGCCTGAATCACACATCCAGGTCACTTCCTTCTTTGTGGACCCGTTGGAAGAGTATACAAGCAAAACGTCCGTCGTCCTGTTTGAACCCTGACGCACCTTCTCCCACCAGTAATTGCAATGGCATCTACTGCTAATTTTATGTTTTATACTTGATATAGTAGAATATTTTTTACTCTGGACGCGTGTCGCTGGAACTTCCTTGTTTCTTCCTGATTCACACATCACGTGACTTTTGACCTGAACCCAACAGCCTCATAGGCATTTATGAAACAATCTTGCAGTGTAAGACAACGTTCACAAAGCATTAGGGGAAAAAGCTAAGTGTGCATTTTACCATTTTGATAAGCCTTCATTCACCCGTGGGCAAAAAGTGTTTTTGCCTCAGTCTGTCAGGTTTGCACCTACAATATATATTGCTAGCTGTACTACCCGGCTACGCCCGGGTTAATAAATAACTGATGTTAGCTATAACAAAATAGAATTTGAATGTGTCATATTAATGACCTGTAAGAAAATAGAAGCTGAGCTGTGATTGGTTGCTATAGACAGCCTAATAAATCTCCAGCCAACAGTAAACCCTCCCCCCGGCCGGGCAGTATATGTTACCTCACACATACACATAATAGACAGCTCATGTGACTGACATCTGCCTTAATTCCTATATGGCACATGAGTTGCACATTGGCTGTTTTTAATCAGATGTTTATATTTGGAAATTAAAGATAGCAGACGTATGAGGCGAGTTGTGTGAGGTGATTTGTGCACATCTGTGTCTGTCTGTGTGGTGTTGTATATGTCCCTGTGGGGTGAGTGCATGTGTCCCTATAGGGTGTGTATGGCCCTGTAGGGGGGGGTCTGTGTGGTGTGTGTTTCAGTTGTGTGTGTCTCTTTGTGGTGTGTGTGTGTCCCTGTGGGGTGAGTGCATGTGTCCCTATAGGGTGTGTATGTGTGTGTGTCCCTGTGGGGGGGGGGGGTCTGTGTGGGGTGTGTGTATCTGTGTGTCTCTTTGTGGTGTGTGTGTGTGTGTCCCTGTGGGGTGACTGCATGTGTCCTATAGGGTGTGTATGTGTGTGTGTCCCTGTGGGGGAAGGGGGGGGGTGTCTGTGTGGGGTGTGATTGTGCAAAATTTTGTGGCTATAGCTGACAGCTGTCGATTTTCCTCCAACACTTTTCCATTCACTTTTTCCCCATTATGTAGATAGGGGCAAAATTGTTTGGTGAACTGGAAGGCGCAGGGTTAAAATTTCACCTCACAACATAGCCTTTGACGCTCTCGGGGTCCAGACGTGTGACTGTGCAAAATTTTGTGGCTGTAGTTGCGACGGTGTAGATGCCAATCCCTGACATACATACATACATACATACATACATACATACACACATACATACATACACACATACACACATACATACATACACACATTCAGCTTTATATATTAGATGTAGGTGCAAACCTGACAGACTGAAGCCAAAACACTTTTTTGCTCTCTGGTGAATGAAGGCTTATCTATGTACACTTAGCCTTTATCTTCTCGGCCTAGCACACTGCTACATTCTTAAATTGAAAGCAAACAGAACAGCTATAACACATACTGCCTATATCATGAGCAGCTTCAAATCAGACTGTGATCGTGTGATATATTATTGAATTTTACAAGTGTGTTCCTATACTGTGTATTCCACCCTTCTCCACTTTCTGTGTACAAATTACTTTCCTGAGTTGATAATGGAATTATTGTGGACATGTCCTTATTTATTCATTCAAGACCTTTGTCTGTAAAGGTTTGCACCAACCCCCTGGAGTCTCCATAGAACTGGTTTTGGATTAGGGAGGTGTTGGGGGGAGGAGAAGCAGTGTGATTCAGTCTGTGTGTATGCAAAGCCGAGTTCAGACCAGCTCCACAAGGTATTTAAGGGTCTGTCACACGTGTCAATGTCGCCCGCGATATCGCTCATGCGTCACATATTATTCATCGCCTGAGCGATGTGGAATTATCGCAGGTAAGATGTCACACGCGTCAATATGACCAGCGATGCGGTGATGTCGCCATCTTGCGAGCGATTTTATTTAGTCGCTTGTACGGTGTCAAAATAGAAAATACGTTGCTGAGTTTAGTGTCACACGCAGCGATGCACAAGGTCTACTGAGCGATGAGTGACAGGTTTTACGTCTGGCAGTGAAACCTGCGATCAGCGACATATCGCTGGTTGCATCGCTTGGTCACACGCTTCAATGTCGCTCCTACGTCACTTTTACGTCGCTTGAGCGACTGAAAATCCGTGACGTATGAGAGACATTGACAGCGATATCGATGCGTGTGACATACCCTTAAGACAAACCTGGATTACATGGACATACAATATATGGCTGCATTGTGTTATGGAATTTTATGTTTTTTAAGCAATAGAGGTTCTTGGGCTGATCATGCATCTCTCACTCTGTTGATTGTGATATACCGGAGAAGGACCCCGTGACAACTGGTGCCAGCGGTGGGATCAACAGAGCACAGCCCAATGGAGAACCATCCACAGAGTGAGTACAGACACTGGACTGTATCCACTCTACAGGAGAGAGCCAGAGACCGGGGCCTAAGCTACCAAGGACTGACTAAAGATGCTATAATTGATCTATTGGAGTGTGCTAGCCCGGCCACCTCCTCACAGATGTCTAACAGACAAGCGCTGGAGTCGGGGACCCCAGCCCAAAAAGCGAGTGGGTGGCGTGGAACGAAGAAAAGATGGTGGTTCTGGGTCCAGATGTCTCTCAGCAGTATAAGGATGAGGCTGTTCGCCAAGCACAGCGGTGACAAATAGCAATGGAGCTTGAATGAGGAAGTAATGTGATTTGTAGTGTAAACCCAATGATCCAGGAGCCTGCAAGAATCACCACGACAGACTTCAAGCCATTTGATGAGACGTCCGGAGATGTGGAAGGATTCTTCAAGGACTTTGAGCAGCAGTGTGACGTGATGAAGTGCCCCACTCTGGATGGATGCGTTTGTTAGTGGGACTCCTGAACAGAAGTATGGCACGGGCTTATCAAAGTATTGACTCACAGCAGAACCGGAATTATAACTTTGTAAAACGTACTATTTTGAATTACCATGCTATCGCCCCATATATATATGGGCCCAGTTCCGAGACCTCCCATGCACCATTGATGGGATTGTTTAGGATGTATGCCCATAAAATGTCCCAGGCATGTCGGAGATGGCTGGAAACAGAAAACGCCTTGACTGTGGAATATGTTGTACAGGTATTTCTTATAGCACAATTTCTCACCAAGTGCCCCTCAGAAATACGGGAATGGGTCCGAGAACGCATGCCATCCACATTGGATAGAGCTGCAGCCCTGGCTGATGAGGCCCTTACTATCCGACTGCAGTGGAGGAGGCTATAGGATGATAAATCACAGCCTGGGTCTGCGTCCCAACCCCCTCCGGTTATATCTTCCCCTCCACCCAGCCACAGGCTGATGACAACCCCACCTCATAATCGTGGGCCTCAACATTTCCAACTACAACCTTAGGGAATCATGACTGGGCAACCTGGCCACCTGCAATCTGATTGTACCTCAAGGACTCGGAAGGAGCCAAGCACACCACCACCTCGTTCGGTGTAGTATGAGCACTGCATCCCACCTGAGGAGTTACCACCACCCCAACAAGAGTGGACCACCGATACCTGCACCACAGATATCCTTTATGAAGTGTATGGCCTTCAACCTTTGTCCCCAAGCTACCAAGAGCAACGTCACATGCAAGATGTCTCAATTGATGGATGCAAAGTGTCGGGATTTAGAGACACAGGGGACTTTCTTTCTAGCCATTATGCAAGGACTTATTGACAATTAAGCAATGTGGACTAAAGTGAGATTGCCAAAGGTCTGTGTAGACCTCATGGCATACTCACTTATTGGGGGAAGAGGTTGTGATGGTGTGATATATTTTATTGCATTTTACAAGTGTGTTCCTATACTGTGTATTCCGCCCTTCCCCACTTCCTGAGTACAAATTACTTTCCTTAGTTGATAACTGAATTATTGTGGACATGTCCTTATTTGATCATTCAAATAATTCTGTAAAGGTTTGTACCAACACCCCCTGGACTCTCCATACAACTGGTTTTGGATTGGGGAGGTGTTGGGGCGGAGGAGAAGCAGTGTGATTCAGTCTGTGTGTGTGCGAAGCTGAGTTCAAACCAGCTCCACAAGGGATTTAGACAAACCTGGATTACATGGACATACAATATATGGCTGGACTGTTTTATGGAATTTTATGTTTTTTAAGCAATAAAGGTTCTTGGGCTGATCACGCATCTCTCGCTCTGTTGATTGTGGGATACAGGAGGAGGACCCTGTGACACAGACAATGACCATTATTTCAGTCAGGTAAATTCTACTCTGAAACAATACATATAAAAGCCATCCAGGACCATACCTCTAGGGTCACTAGTACTAGAGACTGGTCCCCAGTGCCTTCCCCGACACCACTGAGTGACGGTCCCAAGGTTGCATGGTCCTCAGCTGGTGTATGACACCCAGAAGAGTTTCAAAGTGAAACATACGTGGCTGAAATGATGCATACTACTTGTAGTTTGGACAGCATGGTAACCTTTAGGAATTATTTGTTTTTAAAGATCCAGTTAAAATAAGGCCCCATTAATTTTGGAGTTAGCAATTCATTAAAATAGCAGTTAAATAAGGGTCCTAGCCAAGCATTCATTCATTGTATGTACAGATGTGTCCTTCTGTAACATTTCTTATCCTAATATATCCCAAGATATATAGCACGAGATGTTAAAGGGAGAACTCCAGTGAGAGAAAACATTTTAGTACAGTTCCTGCCCTGCTACATGATGAAGCAGAGCCGTACACTTCAGTTCTAGGATCTATAGATCTCTTATAAATCGATAAAATCGTACTTGCTCCTCTGCTCTGGCCCCACCTCAGGGAACCTAAATCTCTGCACGCCCCCTGCCATGCCCCCTCACTAAACAGAATTGTGAGGGGGTGTGAGTGTAGGCTGATCCTGAAACTTCCAGCATCCACACCCCTGACACACCACCTGCTTTTTGCCCTTACATGTAGCTGTCAGGCTGAACATTCTGGGTTCCCTGAGGTGGGGCCAGAGCAGAGGAGCAAGCATGATTTTATTGAATAAGAGATCTATAGATCCTAGAACTGTAGTGTACGGCTCTGCTTCATCATGTAGGAGGGCAGGAACTGTACTAAAAAGTTCTCTCTCACTGGCATTCCCCTTTAATGATAAAAAAAAAAAAAATGCATGCGCCATCCATTACCTATAAAGTCCCACGTGAATTGCTGTACACTTTTTTTTTTTTTTTTTTTTTTTTTTAACTGGAATGCCTGTCCACCCAAGGTTTGTGTGAGAAAAAAACTATAAGACTAATTAACAATGTTTTAATGGGTAACTGATGGATGCCCTAAATGGATATATTAAAAGAACTATATATTTGATAGACTCTATGTACTGGATACTACAATCCTTGGCAAAAATTATGGAATCACCTGGCTCGGAGGAAGCTCATTCAGTTGTTTAATGTTATAGAAAAAATGCAGATCACAGACATTGCACAAAACTAAGGTGATTTCGAATGGCAATTTTAAGGCTTTAAGAAACACTAAAAGAAATAAAGATAAAAATGTGGTAATCAGTAAGGGTAATTTTTTCAGACCAAGCAGAGGGAAAAAATTATGGAATCACTCAATTCTGAGGAAAAAATTATGGAATCAAAAACAAACACACAAAACAACACTCCAATACATTACTAGTATTTTGTTGCACCACCTCTGGCTTTAATAACAGATTGCAGTCTCTGAGGCATGGACTTAATGAGTGACAAAGAGTACTCTGAATCAATCTGGCTCCAACTTTCTCTGATTGCGGTTGCCAGATCAGCTTTGCAGGTTGGAGCCTTGTCATGGACCATTTTCTTCAACTTCCACCAAAGATTTTCAATTGGATTGAGATCTGGACTATTTGCAGGCCTTGACATTGACCTTATGTGTCTTCTTTCAAGGAATGTTCTCACAGTTTTTGCTCTATGGCAGGATGAAAAATTATTTAATCATCCCTAAACATCCTTTCAATTGACGGGATAAGAAAAGTGTCCAAAATATCAATATGAAATTGGACATTTATTGAAGATGTAATGACAGCCATCTCCCCAGTGCCTTTACCTGACATGGAGCCCCATATCATCAATGACTGTGGAAATTTGCATGTTCTCTTCATGCAGTCATCTTTATAAATCTAATTGTAACGGCACCAAACAAAAGTTCCAGCATCATCACCTTGCCCAATGAAGACTCGCGATTCATCACTGAATATAACTTTCATCCAGTCATCCACAGTCCACGATTGCTTTGCCTTAGCCCATTGTAACCTTGTTTTTTCTGTTTAGGTGTTAATGATGGCTTTTGTTTAGCTTTTCTGTATGTAGATCCTATTTCCTTTAGGCAGTTTCTTACAGTTCAGTCAAAGACATTGACTCCAATTTTCTTCCATTCGTTCCTCATTTGTACTGTTGTGCATTTCCTGTTTTGGAGACATATTGCTTTAAGTTTCCGGTCTTGACGCTTTAATGTCTTCCTTGGTCTACCAGTATGTTTGCCTTTAACAACCTTCCCATGTTGTTTGTATTTGGACTAGATTTTGGACACAGCTGACTGTGAACAGCCAACATCTTTTGCAACATTGCGTGTTGATTTATCCTCTTTTAAGAGTTTGATAATCCTCTCCTTTGTTTCAATTGACATCCCTCGTGTTGGAGCCATGATTCATGTCAGTCCACTTGGTGCAACAGCTCTCCAAGGTGTGATCACTCCTTTTTAGATGCAGACTAACTAGCAGACCTTATTTGATGCAGGTGTTAGTTTTGGAAATGAAAATTTACAGGGTGATTCCATAATTTTTTCCACAGAATTGAGTGATTCCATAATCTTTTCCCTCTGCTTGGTCTAAAAAAAAGGTACCCTTACTGACTACCACATTTTTTATCTTGATTTCTTTTAGTGTTTCTTAAAGCCATAAAGTTGCCATTTTAAATGACTTTAGTTTTGTGCCATTCTGTGATCTGCTTTTTTTCTACAACATTAAACAACTGAATGAATATCCTCCGAGCCAGGAGATTCCATAATTTTTGCCAGGGGTTGTACACGATTCTGTTTAATTGACATCATGACAAATCGTACAACGCTTTTCAAGAAAGGTTAAGGGCGGACACATCTGTCGTCTACAGCCTTGAAGCATTCTTTAAAGTGGTTGCCCAGGATTAGAAAAACATGCCACAGCTGTGTATGAGTTCAGAACATGACGGCGGGGCTTGGCTCCTCTGAAGTGAATGGAGCTAAGCTCCAATACCTTACACAACTTGTCAGACAGGAGTGGTGTCGGATTGAAAAGAAAGCAGTCATGTTTTGCTATTCTAATTCTGGAAAAACCCCTTTCTGACTTTACAAAAGAGTTTTATAGGTGGTTCCGTAGCTTATGGAATGATTTCTGCTAAGCAGACAGACTGCAATATCATAAATACAGACATCTGCTCAGAAAAGATTCACCTCCTTGTAAGTGACAGGTTCTTTCTAGAAGACTGATAATGAAGAATCGGATGTATAGAATGTCTTAACATTTCCTGGAATTGCAATCTTAAGGCCACTTCACACACACAGATATCTGAGTCCAATATCTAAACAGATCTCTGGTTGCAGTGAAATCATGGATACATTGCTCCATGTTGTACACAGCCACAAAATGGAGCAATGTATCCATGATTTCACTGCAACCAGAGATCTGTTCAGATATTGGACTCAGATATCTGTGTGTGTGTGTGAAGTGGCCTTTAAAGAAACATTTACATCCAACTTCACATGATTTTCTACAAACAAAAATGAGCACAAACACAATAGCGTATCCTTCAGAAAATGTCCACTACAGCCACATTATCAGATGAACCGTATCTGCACACTTTACCTTATTCCTGAGTTGGTCATTCTCATCTTTACAAGCCAGAAAACTGTTTCTTCCAATGTTCTACACTTGCGATGGACTCTTGCAGGGCCAAGGACAACCGGGCATTACTTTCTCTCAAAGTTTCTAACTCTGTTTCCCATTTCTTTACATTGGAGGTGCTGAGAAAAACAGAAAGTAGAAAACTGAGGTAACTGCAAAGAATGTAGTCAACTTTTCTGCAAGTACGGTAGATCAGACAAGTGTATATTTGTGTCCATATGTAAACCTGAAATTTAGCTATTCAACTTGAGATATGAGAGGAGCAACTTCTGCTCTATAACATACGCCCCGACAATCAAACTGAATGGTCAACATAGTAGACTCGCTTTAACAAGTAGCCCAAGTGATATAACCTGGGACCCCTCAAAGACTAGTTTGGGAGAGTGCAGGGTGGTGACATCACGATGAGGGCAGAATTCTGTGGTGCTGGGGGTGACGACTGGCTTTCCCTCCGGTTGGTGCTCTCTTCCCTGTGTTCTGTCTTCACCCCCTCTGTTCTCCCTCCACCCGCTCTGTCCTTTGACCTGTCTCCCCTCTGTGCACTGTCTCTTCCCACCATGCGCTCTAACCCTTTTATATGCTGTTTTCTCCCCTCATGTGCTATCACCTTTGAACGGTTCTCCCCTGCGCGCTCTACTCTGTGCTCTCTTTGAGTTGTCTCCCCCGAGTGCTTTCTTTCTCCCCTGTGCTATCTTCTTTGAGTTGTTTTCCACTCTGTGCACGCCCTCTCTCCCCTTTGTGTGCACACCCCCTGTAGGTTCACTCTCCTCTTGTTCTGTCTCTTTCCCCCGTGCTTTGACTCTCTCCCCTTGTGTGCTGTGTATTGTCTCTCTTCCCATGTGCACCCTCTCTTCCAGGTGTGCCTTTGTGCTGTTTCTCCCCCTTGTGTTCTCTGCGCCACCCTGTGGGCTATCTCTCCCCCCTGTACTCTCTGTGCCACCCTGTGGGCTGTCTCTCCCCCCTGTGCAGTCTCTTTCCTCGCTGTGTGCTGTTTCTACTCCCTGTGCACCCTTTCCCGCCTATGCAGTCTCCCCGCTGTGTGCTGTAACTTCACTACTGTGTGCTGTCTATCCCCCCTGTGTTGTCTCTCCCCGTGATGTGTGCTGCCTCTCTCCTCACTGTGGTGTACAAAAATGTGGTGGCGTAAGAGCGCATGCAAGTCAGGTCACGGCGCCACCATCTTTGCATACCTAAATGTCCAAAGATGGAGGCCACCTGAGCAAGTGCGCATGCACACTTGCTCAGGCAGAGATTATCGAAGCAAGAGGCGGAGGGTGTAGTGTTTGCATGTGGTGGTTCCTGGCGTCTGTTTCGGTTGTGGGTGGCTGCACAGCTGAAGTTATTGCGCAATGGGCTAGTAATGTCAGCGAGCGCCATATTTGCACACCCATCACTTGGGTGTGCAAATATGACTGCTGCCAACAAATGATAGGAGAACATCATAACAGAAGTGAATGAAAGATGCCACAGGACTATTAGTAGCATTTGTCACAGTGGCAACTCAGGCATTCTTAGATTTATACTGTCTGATCGTGCAGGAAAGATTTTTAATAGATATGAGCAAACCTTTTAAAATTCAAATTTGCCAAGTTTTTACAAAAAAACAACAAAAAACAATCTGCAGTGAATAAATTTGTATGAATCTCAATACTGGAAAGCTAAAATGGTCAATATAGTAGACTCACTTTAACAAGTGGTCCAAGTGATCTAACCTGAGGACCCTCAAATACTAGTTTGGGAGAGTGTAGGGTGGCACTGTCATGATGGGAGCAGACTCTGTGGTGTTGAGGGTGGTGGCCGTCTCACCCCCAAGCACTGTACCCCTTGTCCGCACTCTCTCTCCCTTCACCTGCTCCACCCTGTGCACTGTCTCTCTCCCCCGTGCGCTATCCCTTCTGTATGCTGTCTTCTTACCTCATGTGCTCTCTCCTTTGAGCGATTGTCCCCCTGTGTGCTCTCTCTCTCCCTCTGTGCTCTCCCTTTTAAGTCTTACCCCCTGTGCACTCTCTACAGCTTGTGCGCTTACCCTGTGCGCGCTCTCTTCTCTTGTGCTGTATATTCCCCATGTGCTCTCTCCTCCCTGTAGGCCCTGTCTCCTCTTGTGATGTCTCTCCCCCGTGTGCTGTCTCTCTTCCATTGTGCACCGTCTCTTCTTCCTGTGTTGTTTCCATTCTGTGCGCCTTCTTTGCCCCTGTGGAGTCTCTACCCCATGTGCTCCAGTAGAGTGAAAGACAGAACCACACTAACCATAGGAGCTTACATTCCTCAGAAGAGTGAGAAAAGACATCACTGACCAAAAAAGTACACTTTACAGGAGATAGAGACTTACATAGTGACTTTGGAGATGCAAAACTATTCCGTCATACAAACTGTGCTCCACTGAGAACTGCTGATCTGTGATGACCAAACATAATGACCCCCACTGAGCAAGGTATGATAATCTGCTACAAAATCATAGTTGAAGGGCATTATGGTTATTCCCGTGCGGCCCCACAAAACAACATTAGCCCTCTCCCTAATGCTTTAGCAGTTTGGGGAATAGTGGTGCGTAATTCTTTATGCAACCTGAAAGACTAAAATAGTTTGTATTTATTGGGCCCTCCCCACACTACAGTATAGCAGCCCGCAGTCACCACAGAAATTGGCATATTCATTAGAATTACCAATTCCTGGCGCTTTAGCCAGCTTTTCACGAAGCCCTAGTGCCGTAGCACTGATCGGATGCTTCTTCAGCAGGACCTACGATAAAGCAGAAATTAATGTGCTTCGTGAGAACATGATCGATTATCATCGGAGGTTGTGTTTGGGGTTACTAAATGGGAAAATTAGGGTTGTCTGTGTGTTTTATATCTATTAGAGGAATTTTATCTGTGTAGGTGTGAGCTTATTAACTGTTCACTGACCGAATTGGTAATGTGTGGGTATCATAGATGCCTGAACATTACCTATTTGGCCTAATGATAAGCTGTCAATATTCACCTGTAATTAGCCGCTGCTATCGCCATGATATTACCGCACCAGGGCATCGGACAGAGCTGGGTAAAGCTCCAGGAGTTGGTGATTCTAATGAACGTGCCAATTTCTGGGGATGCTGCAGGCTGCTACTCTGTAGCGTGGGGGGGAGGTGGGCAATAACTATGGGCCTCACCATGTTGAGAATACCGGCCACCAGCTGGTTGGTTTTGCCTTGGCTGGCAATCAAAAATAGGCCGAAGCACACACTTTATTAAAATAAAATGGTCTCCCCTTTTATTTTTTTGATTGCCAGCCAAGGTAAAACCAGGCAGCTGGAAGCTGCAGTTCATAGCTGACTGCTTTAGCTATGCTGAGAATGAAAAATACAGGGGACCCTTACGCATTTGACTTCCAGTATTTATATTACACATGAAGGCAGGTTAGTTGCCATATACGAATGTATATGGCAACCATTCCCAGACACCAGTACAGATTGTGGGGGCGCAGTCTGAGTGCAACAGCCAATCACACATGCTGTCACAGAGAGTGAGTGTCAATGACTGGCTGTTGCAGTTTAGTGCAGCTTAATGAGCAACCCAGGAAGCAAGTAGTGGGAGAGCAGGAGACTGGTGAGCTCTAGCTGTCTGTCTATCATTTATGTCAGAGGATCCTCAAAATGATTCAGAAAAAAGAAAAAAAAAAAAAAAAAACGGACAATAAACCTGATGCAACCATCTGGTCTTGTACCGGATCTGACAAATGGATCTAGTGCAATACCGGACGGTTGCAACTGACTTGAGGGTAAAAACCGTATCCTGTGAGATGAGGATTTTGTGGCAAAAAAACCTGAAGTTCTGCCGAATTTAAACGAATGCTGTTATGAAACCAGCCTAAGGCCCTTTCACGTCAGCGTTTTACGCTGATTGCGGCAGATGCGGTGGATTTACCGCATCTGCCGCCTACCCGTCACACTTGTGGTTCACCTGCATGCAATGTCTATGGGGCTTGCGGCAGGTGCGGCAAGTGAGGTATAGTTGCGGTTTCGGCAGTTGCGGCCGCGAAAAACTGCGGTGCCGCAAGTGCCCAAACCGCAACTATACCGCGCTTGCCGCACCTGCCGCAAGCACCATAGACATTGCATGGGGCTTGCCGCAGGTGAACCACAAGTGTGACGGTTAGGCGACAGATGCGGCAAATCCACCGCACTTGCCGCGATCAGCGTAAAACGCTGATGTGAAAGGGGCCTAAGTGAGGCAGCTGCAGCTATCAGGTCATTGCTTTCTCTAGTAGCAAATATATTATTCGGCAGCAGCTTTGTAAGCAATAGCTACAGTATTGATCAAACTCCTAAGGAAGCTACTTTTTGGCATCTGTAAGATCACAGTAACAACTCCAACAAATGTCAGTATTGATCGGCACTGCAGTAATTCTAATGCTCTATTCACAGTGTCAAATAATCTCACAATTCCTAGTGCAGTAACATCACCTCCTGAACAGTGATCACCAAATATAATAGACTATATAGTGGTGTCCCTGCCTGTTTTCTTTAAAAATCAAAGTTCATTGACTCGCAAGTAAAATATTGAATTCTGTCATTCGCTGGCTTTATGTATCGATCTGAAGTAAAACACCTTATACACAGCTGAGGATGACAACATGGAAAAAGTCATTTTAGATATTCTAGTACTGAAGATTGTCAGCGATAACTGGCCCATACATAATACCAACTGTCCACACTGTTACAGCCATATCTACATGCAAGAAAACAGATATACAGTACATAGCTTTCATAAGATAAAATTAATACTGTTCCTGATGATTGTAACCCCAGAAACTTGGGCTGAAAGAACAGATACACCATCTTTTTTCACAGTGGGCAAGAAACTCAATGAGAAAACTATTTGTGACCAGGTTATTTTGGACGATTCGGTTTTAATTTTGATGATGAAGTCAAACAGCATAAGTAGCAAATCTCCAATTATTATCATCAGCAGAAACATTTTTTTTTTTGCAAGAATAATCTGCCGGGCAATTCCACTTGCTGTTTTACAGAACTTTGTCCATAAATGACAGAAGTAAAGGAAACTTAGCACCAGGTTTTTATCCTTTTCATCTTGTTTCACCAAAATATATCATATGGGTCCTTTGTATGAAAATGTCCTCTCCAAAAATAATAATCTTTATTTATATAGCGCCAACATATTCCGCTGCGCTTAACAATTCAGAGATTTATATACAGACAACCAGCCTTAAGAAACAGTTGTGGAAAATACAATAGTTGGGAAAAAAATGAAAACCCTGCTCGCAAGAGCTTACAATCTATGATAAGGTGGGGGTGACACAAAGTACAGGGGCTTATTTACAATCATGGTCCAACCTTTTTGAGAAAGTGTGGAATAGATAAGAGTGGAGTAAGTGGCCACCAATCCGTGTAGAGCTTTTGGGTCTGGTGGAGTTTGACAGTTAGGTTATCCACTACTTTCCTGAATATATGTCTGAAGAACTTCGATTAGGGAGAATGATAGGCCGCCCTAAAAGGATGTATTTTTAGGGAGCACCTAAAACTATGTAAATTGTGGAAAGTCCTAATTTCTTGGGGTAGAAAAAAAGGACTTGAACTCCAATGCCACCTATTGGAAGTAGCCATCCTGAAAGTCAATATTGACCCATTAACAAGCCATATCATAATGACCAAGGATATAAGCCAAATCATATGGGACCTTTGTACGGTAAATTTACATTTAGACTGCGACAGATGAGCATATAGCACCCATTGTGATATGCACATACTGTAGTTAATAACACTCGACTTAAATGACACTGATCACGCTCACAGCAGAGATTAACGTTGCTCTGATTTTCTTGCTTGCAAGAATTGAAGCATAGGTACAGAGGGAGAGAGAAATTAATTTCTCCAACTTCTACATTGTCTGCGTCTGCTTATATTGCATGATGACATCCAAGTACAGTCTGATGTTTCACATGTACCCATAGACTTGTATTTATGTGCATGATCCGTGTCACACAGCTAAATGCAGCATGCTGCGAGTTTTTTCCTAGTCCAATTAGAGCTGAGAATAAAATAGCCTCTTTCCAGGCCACACTCTGCTGAGCTCTGCACTAGGAAGACTGCTGCCATGTTTCTACCTCTGAGCCACAGTATCCTCGGGCTGACCAGGCCTCTCCTGATGTGCACAGAACGTCTGGATTCCTGTACCGGCTGGATCTGTCTCTTTGGGATTGTACACAGCTCACAGGATTCATCTACCCGCCAGAGCCAGTGTTCTACAGTATCTCCATATCTACTATCCGGTCTGTACGGGTCGCACCTCTGGACCGAGATTCGCAGCATTTAGACCTCCTGGTAACAGGTGAATCCTTGTATAGGGGTTACCTCTGCTGGTGCTCAACTATGAGAGTACGGTTTAATGATCCAGAGGGTCCTCCCCTCAGATACCTTTCCCCTTTGTTATTATCTGCCTCAATAAATATCCTTGGTTTTACTATAGTCACTCTCCTGTCTGAGTATCAGGTATTCAGCTACAACTGCACCACCAGTGGTCTAGTGAGTCGACTCTACATCTTCAAGTCCTGTGGGCTAACAATTGTTCCAAGTGCAGGGAGGTTTTTTTTCCTCACATTGCACCCCTATGATTAATACGCTCATATGCAAGAGCCATTATTGATCCCCTACCACTACATATTGTAGAGAATAAAATTTGCAAAAGTTCCAGGCAATTTGCTACTTATTGTTGAAATGTCAACATGGCTTTATCCAGACCTCTGTTAGAATTGTCACTAATTCAGCTCCTGTTCCCTTCAATGAAGTCTCCAAAGTCGCAGGATACTCAGTGAACGAAATTGTGCATGTGCAGTGAAATTTCCCTTGTGTGAGCAGAAGAATCATTGTCGTTTTCTTAAGCACGGTTTTGTCACTGGCTTTCTCATTACTGGGGAATGCCATATGCACAAAACGACAATGATTCCCCTGTTTACAATAGAATAAACTCACTCCGGATGAGCAGATTGTGCTGGAACAGTCCGTGGGTGACGGTGGAGGATCATCTTCGTTAATTAAGGGAATAGGGGCTAGCTTGTGAGGATTTGATGTACACTCAAGACGTCCAGATATGACAAGGGATTACAACTAACTAGCATACAGCAGGATAGTTTTCAGACTTTACCAAGCTATCCTAACAATTTCATCCTAGTAGACATACATTTAAACCATGTCTGTGAAAAACCTGGTGACAGGTTCTCTTCTTAAAGGGGTTGTCTGAACTTTCCTAAAATTTGCGAGTGTAACAAAGCTGCAAAATGCTGACAGTTTGTACTTTACACCCTGTGATCATTTTGCATTGTTACCTAGATATGATTCAGCATGTGGAGAAGCAGCTCTGCCCCGAATAGAGGCATGTTTGTT